>CM068382.1:39356581-39501927 GCA_034770075.1 Aralia elata
AACGAAGTAATAAGACTCCTAATCACCTCTTTCTTTGATAATTTGAAAGGAAACTAACGAAACAATAAGAAGGCTTCCCTAAAATCGAGACTTGTGTGAGATGTACACATCGTTTGAACGCGATAGTGATGAGATTTCTCCTTCTGCCAGCTGATGCTAATCAAAACAAGGACCGAAGTAATAAGACTCCTAATCACCTCTTTCTTTGATAATTTGAAAGAAACTAACGAAACAATAAGAAGGCTTCCCTAAATCGAGACTTGTGTGAGATGTACACATCGTTTTGAACGCGATAGTGATGAGATTGCTCCTTTTGATGCTAATCAAACTAGAACGAAGTAATAAGACTCCTAATCACCTCTTTCTTTGATAATTTGAAGGAAACTAACGAAACAATAAGAAGGCTTCCTAAATCGAGACTTGTGTGAGATGTACACATCGTTTTGAACGCGATAGTGATGAGATTGCTCCTTCTGATGCTAATCAAACTAGAACGAAGTAATAAGACTCCTAATCACCTCTTTCTTTGATAATTTGAAGTAAACTAACGAAACAATAAGAAGGCTTCCCTAAATCGAGACTTGTGTGAGATGTACACATCGTTTTGAACGCGATAGTGATGAGATTGCTCCTTTAGATGCTAATCAAACTAGAACGAAGTAATATGACTCCTAATTACCTCTTTCTTTGACAATTTGAAGGAACTAATGAACCAATAAGAAGGTCTCCCTAAATCAAGACTTGTGTGAGATGTACACATCGTTTTGAACGCGATAGTGATGAGATTGCACCTTTTGATGCTAGTCAAACTAGAACGAAGTAATAAGACTCCTAATCACCTCTTTCTTTGACAATTTGAAGGAACTAATGAACCAATAAGAAGGTCTCCCTAAATCAAGACTTGTGTGAGATGTACATATTGTTTTAAACGCGATAGTGATGAGATTGCTCCTTCTGATGCTAATCAAACTAGAACGAAGTAATAAGACTCCTAATCACCTCCTTCTTTGATAATTTGAAGGAAACTAACGAAACAATAAGAAGGCTTCCCTAAATCGAGACTTGTGTGAGATGTACACATCGTTTTGAACGCGATAGTGATGAGATTGCTCCTTCTGATGCTAATCAAACTAGAACGAAGTAATAAGACTCCTAATCACCTCTTTCTTTGACAATTTGAAGGAAACTAACGAAACAATAAGAAGGTCTCCCTAAATCGAGACTTGTGTGAGATGTACACATCGTTTTTAACGCGATAGTGATGAGATTGCTCCTTTAGATGCTAATCAAACTAGAACGAAGTAATATGACTCCTAATCACCTCTTTCTTTGATAATTTGAAGGAAACTAACGAAACAATAAGAATCTCTCCCTAAATCGAGACTTGTGTGAGATGTACACATCGTTTTGAACGCGATAGTGATGAGATTGCTCCTTCTGATGCTAATCAAACTAGAACGAAGTAATAAGACTCCTAATCACCTCTTTCTTTGATAATTTGAAAGAAACTAACGAAACAATAAGAAGGCTTCCCTAAATCGAGACTTGTGTGAGATGTACACATCGTTTTGAACGCGATAGTGATGAGATTGCTCCTTTAGATGCTAATCAAACTAGAACGAAGTAATATGACTCCTAATCACCTCTTTCTTTGATAATTTGAAGGAAACTAACGAAACAATAAGAAGGTCTTCCTAAATCGAGACTTGTGTGAGATGTACACATATCGTTTTGAACGCGATAGTGATGAGATTGCTCCTTCTGATGCTAATCAAACTAGAACGAAGTAATAAGACTCCTAATCACCTCTTTCTTTGATAATTTGAAGGAAACTAACGAAACAATAAGAAGGCTTCCCTAAATCGAGACTTGTGTGAGATGTACACATCGTTTTGAACGCGATAGTGATGAGATTGCTCCTTTAGATGCTAATCAAACTAGAACGAAGTAATAAGACTCCTAATCACCTCTTTCTTTGACAATTTGAAGGAAACTAACGAAACAATAAGAAGGTCTCCCTAAATCAAGACTTGTGTGAGATGTACACATCGTTTTGAACGCGATAGTGATGAGATTGCTCCTTTTGATGCTAATCAAACTAGAACGAAGTAATAAGACTCCTAATCACCTCTTTCTTTGACAATTTGAAGGAAACTAATGAACCAATAAGAAGGTCTCCCTAAATCAAGACTTGTGTGAGATGTACACATTGTTTTGAACGCGATAGTGATGAGATTGCTCCTTCTGATGCTAATCAAACTAGAACGAAGTAATAAGACTCCTAATCACCTCTTTCTTTGATAATTTGAAGGAAACTAACGAAACAATAAGAAGGCTTCCCTAAATCGAGACTTGTGTGAGATGTACACATCGTTTTGAACGCGATAGTGATGAGATTGCTCCTTCTGATGCTAATCAAACTAGAACGAAGTAATAAGACTCCTAATCACCTCTTTATTTGACAATTTGAAGGAACTAATGAACCAATAAGAAGGTCTCCCTAAATCGAGACTTGTGTGAGATGTACACATCGTTTTGAACGCGATAGTGATGAGATTGCTCCTTCTGATGCTAATCAAACTAGAACGAAGTAATAAGACTACTAATCACCTCTTTCTTTGATAATTTGAAGGAAACTAACAAAACAATAAGAAGGTTTTCCTAAATCGAGACTTGTGTGAGATGTACACATCGTTTTGAACGCGATAGTGATGAGATTGCTCCTTCTGATGCTAATCAAACTAGAACGAAGTAATAAGACTCCTAATCACCTCTTTCTTTGATAATTTGAAGGAAACTAACGAAACAATAAGAAGGCTTCCCTAAATCGAGACTTGTGTGAGATGTACACATCGTTTTGAACGCGATAGTGATGAGATTGCTCCTTTAGATGCTAATCAAACTAGAACGAAGTAATAAGACTCCTAATCACCTCTTTCTTTGACAATTTGAAGGAACTAACGAACCAAAATGAAGGTCTCCCTAAATCAAGACTTGTGTGAGATGTACACATCGTTTTGAACGCCATAATGATGAGATTGCTCCTTTTGATGCTAATCAAACTAGAACGAAGTAATAAGACTCCTAATCAACTCTTTCTTTGATAATTTGAAGGAGACTAACGAAACAATAAGAAGGTCTCCCTAAATCGAGACTTGTGTGAGATGTACACATTGTTTTGAACGCCATAATGATGAGATTGCTCCTTCTGATGCTAATCAAACTAGAACGAAGTAATAAGACTCCTAATCACCTCTTTCTTTGATAATTTGAAGGAAACTAACGAAACAATAAGAAGGCTTCCCTAAATCGAGACTTGTGTGAGATGTACACATCGTTTTGAACGCGATAGTGATGAGATTGCTCCTTTAGATGCTAATCAAACTAGAACGAAGTAATAAGACTCCTAATCACCTCTTTCTTTGACAATTTGAAGGAAACTAATGAACCAATAAGAAGGTCTCCCTAAATCAAGACTTGTGTGAGATGTACACATCGTTTTGAACGCGATAGTGATGAGATTGCTCCTTCTGATGCTAATCAAACTAGAACGAAGTAATAAGACTCCTAATCACCTCTTTCTTTGATAATTTGAAGGAAACTAACGAAACAATAAGAAGGCTTCCCTAAATCGAGACTTGTGTGAGATGTACACATCGTTTTGAACGCGATAGTGATGAGATTGCTCCTTTAGATGCTAATCAAACTAGAACGAAGTAATATGACTCCTAATCACCTCTTTCTTTGACAATTTGAAGGAACTAATGAACCAATAAGAAGGTCTCCCTAAATCAAGACTTGTGTGAGATGTACACATCGTTTTGAACGCGATAGTGATGAGATTGCTCCTTTCTGATGCTAATCAAACTAGAACGAAGTAATAAGACTCCTAATCACCTCTTTCTTTGATAATTTGAAGGAAACTAACGAAACAATAAGAAGGCTTCCCTAAATCGAGACTTGTGTGAGATGTACACATCGTTTTGAACGCGATAGTGATGAGATTGCTCCTTTAGATGCTAATCAAACTAGAACGAAGTAATATGACTCCTAATCACCTCTTTCTTTGACAATTTGAAGGAACTAATGAACCAATAAGAAGGTCTCCCTAAATCGAGACTTGTGTGAGATGTACACATCGTTTTGAACGCGATAGTGATGAGATTGCTCCTTTTGATGCTAGTCAAACTAGAACGAAGTAATAAGACTCCTAATCACCTCTTTCTTTGACAATTTGAAGGAACTAATGAACCAATAAGAAGGTCTCCCTAAATCAAGACTTGTGTGAGATGTACACATCGTTTTGAACGCGATAGTGATGAGATTGCTCCTTCTGATGCTAATCAAACTAGAACGAAGTAATAAGACTCCTAATCACCTCTTTCTTTGATAATTTGAAGGAAACTAACGAAACAATAAGAAGGTCTCCCTAAATCGAGACTTGTGTGAGATGTACACATCGTTTTGAACGCGATAGTGATGAGATTGCTCCTTCTGATGCTAATCAAACTAGAACGAAGTAATATGACTCCTAATCACCTCTTTCTTTGACAATTTGAAGGAACTAATGAACCAATAAGAAGGTCTCCCTAAATCAAGACTTGTGTGAGATGTACACATCGTTTTAAACGCGATAGTGATGAGATTGTTTCTTTTGATGCTAATCAAACTAGAACGAAGTAATATGACTCATAATCACCTCTTTCTTTGATAATTTGAAGGAACTAACTAAACAATAAGAAGGCTTCCTAAATCGAGACTTGTGTGAGATGTACACATCGTTTTGAACGCGATAGTGATGAGATTGCTCCTTCTGATGCTAATCAAACTAGAACGAAGTAATAAGACTCCTAATCACCTCTTTCTTTGATAATTTGAAGGAAACTAACGAAACAATAAGAAGGCTTCCCTAAATCGAGACTTGTGTGAGATGTACACATCGTTTTGAACGCGATAGTGATGAGATTGCTCCTTTAGATGCTAATCAAACTAGAACGAAGTAATAAGACTCCTAATCACCTCTTTCTTTGACAATTTGAAGGAACTAACGAACCAATAAGAAGGTCTCCCTAAATCAAGACTTGTGTGAGATGTACACATCGTTTTGAACGCGATAGTGATGAGATTGCTCCTTTTGATGCTAATCAAACTAGAACGAAGTAATAAGACTCCTAATCACCTCTTTCTTTGACAATTTGAAGGAACTAATGAACCAATAAGAAGGTCTCCCTAAATCAAGACTTGTGTGAGATGTACACATTGTTTTGAACGCGATAGTGATGAGATTGCTCCTTCTGATGCTAATCAAACTAGAACGAAGTAATAAGACTCCTAATCACCTCTTTCTTTGATAATTTGAAGGAAACTAACGAAACAATAAGAAGGCTTCCCTAAATCGAGACTTGTGTGAGATGTACACATCGTTTTGAACGCGATAGTGATGAGATTGCTCCTTTTGATGCTAATCAAACTAGAACGAAGTAATAAGACTCCTAATCACCTCTTTCTTTGACAATTTGAAGGAACTAATGAACCAATAAGAAGGTCTCCCTAAATCGAGACTTGTGTGAGATGTACACATCGTTTTGAACGCGATAGTGATGAGATTGCTCCTTCTGATGCTAATCAAACTAGAACGAAGTAATAAGACTCCTAATCACCTCTTTCTTTGATAATTTGAAGGAAACTAACGAAACAATAAGAAGGCTTCCCTAAATCGAGACTTGTGTGAGATGTACACATCGTTTTGAACGCGATAGTGATGAGATTGCTCCTTTAGATGCTAATCAAACTAGAACGAAGTAATAAGACTCCTAATCACCTCTTTCTTTGACAATTTGAAGGAACTAATGAACCAATAAGAAGGTCTCCCTAAATCAAGACTTGTGTGAGATGTACACATCGTTTTGAACGCGATAGTGATGAGATTGCTCCTTTCTGATGCTAATCAAACTAGAATGAAGTAATAAGACTCCTAACCACCTCTTTCTTTGACAATTTGAAGAAACTAATGAACCAATAAGAAGGTCTCCCTAAATCAAGACTTGTGTGAGATGTACACATTGTTTTGAACGCGATAGTGATGAGATTGCTCCTTCTGATGCTAATCAAACTAGAACGAAGTAATAAGACTCCTAATCACCTCTTTCTTTGATAATTTGAAGGAAACTAACGAAACAATAAGAAGGCTTCCCTAAATCGAGACTTGTGTGAGATGTACACATCGTTTTTGAACGCGATAGTGATGAGATTGCTCCTTTAGATGCTAATCAAACTAGAACGAAGTAATAAGACTCCTAATCACCTCTTTCTTTGACAATTTGAAGGAAACTAACGAAACAATAAGAAGGTCTCCCTAAATCGAGACTTGTGTGAGATGTACACATCGTTTTGAAAGCGATAGTGATGAGATTGCTCCTTCTGATGCTAATCAAACTAGAACGAAGTAATAAGACTCCTAATCACCTCTTTCTTTGATAATTTGAAGGAAACTAACGAAACAATAAGAAGGCTTCCCTAAATCGAGACTTGTGTGAGATGTACACATCGTTTTGAACGCGATAGTGATGAGATTGCTCCTTCTGATGCTAATCAAACTAGAACGAAGTAATAAGACTCCTAATCACCTCTTTCTTTGATAATTTGAAGGAAACTAACGAAACAATAAGAAGGCTTCCCTAAATCGAGACTTGTGTGAGATGTACACATCGTTTTGAACGCGATAGTGATGAGATTGCTCCTTTTGATGCTAATCAAACTAGAACGAAGTAATAAGACTCCTAATCACCTCTTTCTTTGATAATTTGAAGGAAACTAACGAAACAATAAGAAGGCTTCCCTAAATCGAGACTTGTGTGAGATGTACACATCGTTTTGAACGCGATAGTGATGAGATTGCTCCTTCTGATGCTAATCAAACTAGAACGAAGTAATAAGACTCCTAATCACCTCTTTATTTCATAATTTGAAGTAAACTAACGAAACAATAAGAAGGCTTCCCTAAATCGAGACTTGTGTGAGATGTACACATCGTTTTGAACGCGATAGTGACGAGATTGCTCCTTTAGATGCTAATCAAACTAGAACGAAGTAATATGACTCCTAATCACCTCTTTCTTTGACAATTTGAAGGAACTAATGAACCAATAAGAAGGTCTCCCTAAATCAAGACTTGTGTGAGATGTACACATCGTTTTGAACGCGATAGTGATGAGATTGCTCCTTTTGATGCTAATCAAACTAGAACGAAGTAATAAGACTCCTAATCACCTCTTTCTTTGACAATTTGAAGGAAACTAACGAAACAATAAGAAGGTCTCCCTAAATCGAGACTTGTGTGAGATGTACACATTGTTTTGAACGCGATAGTGATGAGATTGCTCCTTCTGATGCTAATCAAACTAGAACGAAGTAATAAGACTCCTAATCACCTCTTTCTTTGATAATTTGAAGGAAACTAACGAAACAATAAGAAGGCTTCCCTAAATCGAGACTTGTGTGAGATGTACACATCGTTTTGAACGCGATAGTGATGAGATTGCTCCTTCTGATGCTAATCAAACTAGAACGAAGTAATATGACTCCTAATCACCTCTTTCTTTGACAATTTGAAGGAACTAATGAACCAATAAGAAGGTCTCCCTAAATCAAGACTTGTGTGAGATGTACACATTGTTTTGAACGCGATAGTGATGAGATTGCTCCTTCTGATGCTAATCAAACTAGAACGAAGTAATAAGACTCCTAATCACCTCTTTCTTTGATAATTTGAAGTAAACTAACGAAACAATAAGAAGGCTTCCCTAAATCGAGACTTGTGTGAGATGTACACATCGTTTTGAACGCGATAGTGATGAGATTGCTCCTTTAGATGCTAATCAAACTAGAACGAAGTAATATGATTCCTAATCACCTCTTTCTTTGACAATTTGAAGGAAACTAACGAACCAATAAGAAGGTCTCCCTAAATTCAGACTTGTGTGAGATGTACACATCGTTTTGAACGCGATAGTGATGAGATTGCTCCTTTTGATGCTAATCAAACTAGAACGAAGTAATAAGACTCATAATCACCTCATTCTTTGACAATTTGAAGGAACTAATGAAACAATAAGAAGGTCTCCCTAAATCAAGACTTGTGTGAGATGTACACATTGTTTTGAACGCGATAGTGATGAGATTGCTCCTTCTGATGCTAATCAAACTAGAACGAAGTAATAAGACTCCTAATCACCTCTTTCTTTGATAATTTGAAGGAAACTAACGAAACAATAAGAAGGCTTCCCTAAATCGAGACTTGTGTGAGATGTACACATCGTTTTGAACGCGATAGTGATTATATTGCTCCTTTAGATGCTAATCAAACTAGAACGAAGTAATATGACTCCTAATCACCTCTTTCTTTGAAAATGTGAAGGAACTAATGAACCAATAAAGAAGGTCTCCCTAAATCAAGACTTGTGTGAGATGTACACATCGTTTTGAACGCGATAGTGATGAGACTGCTCCTTCTGATGCTAATCAAAATAGAACGAAGTAATATGACTCCTAATCACCTCTTTCTTTGATAATTTGAAGGAAACTAA
The DNA here is from genome assembly GCA_034770075.1 of Aralia elata. Taxonomy (NCBI): domain Eukaryota; kingdom Viridiplantae; phylum Streptophyta; class Magnoliopsida; order Apiales; family Araliaceae; genus Aralia; species Aralia elata. Next base: position 39,365,167 of record CM068382.1, read on the forward strand.
CGAAACAATAAGAAGGCTTCCCTAAATCGAGACTTGTGTGAGATGTACACATCGTTTTGAACGCGATTGTGATGAGATTGCACCTTTTGTTGCTAATCAAACTAGAACGAAGTAATATGACTCCTAATCACCTCTTTCTTTGACAATTTGAAGGAACTAATGAACCAATAAGAAGGTCTCCCTAAATCAAGACTTGTGTGAGATGTACACATTGTTTTGAACGCGATAGTGATGAGATTGCTCCTTCTGATGCTAATCAAACTAGAACGAAGTAATAAGACTCCTAATCACCTCTTTCTTTGATAATTTGAAGGAAACTAACGAAACAATAAGAAGGCTTCCCTAAATCGAGACTTGTGTGAGATGTACACATCGTTTTGAACGCGATAGTGATGAGATTGCTCCTTTAGATGCTAATCAAACTAGAACGAAGTAATATGACTCCTAATCACCTCTTTCTTTGACAATTTGAAGGAAACTAACGAACCAATAAGAAGGTCTCCCTAAATCGAGACTTGTGTGAGATGTACACATCGTTTTGAACGCGATAGTGATGAGATTGCTCCTTCTGATGCTAATCAAACTAGAACGAAGTAATAAGACTCCTAATCACCTCTTTCTTTGACAATTTGAAGGAAACTAACGAAACAATAAGAAGGCTTCCCTAAATCGAGACTTGTGTGAGATGTACACATCGTTTTGAACGCGATAGTGATGAGATTGCTCCTTCTGATGCTAATCAAACTAGAACGAAGTAATAAGACTCCTAATCACCTCTTTCTTTGACAATTTGAAGGAAACTAACGAAACAATAAGAAGGCTTCCCTAAATCGAGACTTGTGTGAGATGTACACATCGTTTTGAACGCGATAGTGATGAGATTGCTCCTTCTGATGCTAATCAAACTAGAACGAAGTAATATGACTCCTAATCACCTCTTTCTTTGACAATTTGAAGGAACTAATGAACCAATAAGAAGGTCTCCCTAAATCAAGACTTGTGTGAGATGTACACATCGTTTTGAACGCGATAGTGATGAGATTGCTCCTTCTGATGCTAATCAAACTAGAACGAAGTAATAAGACTCCTAATCACCTCTTTCTTTGATAATTTGAAGGAAACTAACGAAACAATAAGAAGGCTTCCCTAAATCGAGACTTGTGTGAGATGTACACATCGTTTTGAACGCGATAGTGATGAGATTGCTCCTTCTGATGCTAATCAAACTAGAACGAAGTAATAAGACTCCTAATCACCTCTTTCTTTGATAATTTGAAAGAAACTAACGAAACAATAAGAAGGCTTCCCTAAATCGAGACTTGTGTGAGATGTACACATCGTTTTGAACGCGATAGTGATGAGATTGCTCCTTTAGATGCTAATCAAACTAGAACGAAGTAATATGACTCCTAATCACCTCTTTCTTTGACAATTTGAAGGAACTAATGAACCAATAAGAAGGTCTCCCTAAATCAAGACTTGTGTGAGATGTACACATCGTTTTGAACGCGATAGTGATGAGATTGCTCCTTTTGATGCTAGTCAAACTAGAACGAAGTAATAAGACTCCTAATCACCTCTTTCTTTGACAATTTGAAGGAACTAATGAACCAATAAGAAGGTCTCCCTAAATCAAGACTTGTGTGAGATGTACACATTGTTTTGAACGCGATAGTGATGAGATTGCTCCTTCTGATGCTAATCAAACTAGAACGAAGTAATAAGACTCCTAATCACCTCTTTCTTTGATAATTTGAAGGAAACTAACGAAACAATAAGAAGGCTTCCCTAAATCGAGACTTGTGTGAGATGTACACATCGTTTTGAACGCGATAGTGATGAGATTGCTCCTTTAGATGCTAATCAAACTAGAACGAAGTAATATGACTCCTAATCACCTCTTTCTTTGACAATTTGAAGGAACTAATGAACCAATAAGAAGGTCTCCCTAAATCGAGACTTGTGTGAGATGTACACATCGTTTTGAACGCGATAGTGATGAGATTGCTCCTTCTGATGCTAATCAAACTAGAACGAAGTAATAAGACTCCTAATCACCTCTTTCTTTGATAATTTGAAGGAAACTAACGAAACAATAAGAAGGCTTCCCTAAATCGAGACTTGTGTGAGATGTACACATCGTTTTGAACGCGATAGTGATGAGATTGCTCCTTCTGATGCTAATCAAACTAGAACGAAGTAATAAGACTCCTAATCACCTCTTTCTTTGACAATTTGAAGGAAACTAACGAAACAATAAGAAGGCTTCCCTAAATCGAGACTTGTGTGAGATGTACACATCGTTTTGAACGCGATAGTGATGAGATTGCTCCTTTAGATGCTAATCAAACTAGAACGAAGTAATATGACTCCTAATCACCTCTTTCTTTGACAATTTGAAGGAAATAATGAACTAATAAGAAGGTCTCCCGAAATCAAGACTTGTGTGAGATGTACACATCGTTTTGAACGCGATAGTGATGAGATTGCTCCTTTTGATGCTAGTCAAACTAGAACGAAGTAATAAGACTCCTAATCACCTCTTTCTTTGACAATTTGAAGGAAACTAATGAACCAATAAGAAGGTCTCCCTAAATCAAGACTTGTGTGAGATGTACACATTGTTTTGAACGCGATAGTGATGAGATTGCTCCTTCTGATGCTAATCAAACTAGAACGAAGTAATAAGACTCCTAATCACCTCTTTCTTTGATAATTTGAAGGAAACTAACGAAACAATAAGAAGGCTTCCCTAAATCGAGACTTGTGTGAGATGTACACATCGTTTTGAACGCGATAGTGATGAGATTGCTCCTTTTGATGCTAATCAAACTAGAACGAAGTAATATGACTCCTAATCACCTCTTTCTTTGACAATTTGAAGGAACTAATGAACCAATAAGAAGGTCTCCCTAAATCAAGACTTGTGTGAGATGTACACATCGTTTTGAACGCGATAGTGATGAGATTGCTCCTTCTGATGCTAATCAAACTAGAACGAAGTAATAAGACTCCTAATCACCTCTTTCTTTGATAATTTGAAGGAAACTAACGAAACAATAAGAAGGCTTCCCTAAATCGAGACTTGTGTGAGATGTACACATCGTTTTGAACGCGATAGTGATGAGATTGCTCCTTTAGATGCTAATCAAACTAGAACGAAGTAATATGACTCCTAATCACCTCTTTCTTTGACAATTTGAAGGAAACTAACGAAACAATAAGAAGGTCTCCCTAAATCGAGACTTGTGTGAGATGTACACATCGTTTTGAACGCGATAGTGATGAGATTGCTCCTTCTGATGCTAATCAAACTAAAACGAAGTAATAAGACTCCTAATCACCTCTTTCTTTGATAATTTGAAGGAAACTAACGAAACAATAAGAAGGCTTCCCTAAATCGAGACTTGTGTGAGATGTACACATCGTTTTGAACGCGATAGTGATGAGATTGCTCCTTCTGATGCTAATCAAACTAGAACGAAGTAATAAGACTCCTAATCACCTCTTTCTTTGATAATTTGAAGGAAACTAACGAAACAATAAGAAGGCTTCCCTAAATCGAGACTTGTGTGAGATGTACACATCGTTTTGAACGCGATAGTGATGAGATTGCTCCTTCTGATGCTAATCAAACTAGAACGAAGTAATATGACTCCTAATCACCTCTTTCTTTGACAATTTGAAGGAACTAATGAACCAATAAGAAGGTCTCCCTAAATCGAGACTTGTGTGAGATGTACACATTGTTTTGAACGCGATAGTGATGAGATTGCTCCTTCTGATGCTAATCAAACTAGAACGAAGTAATAAGACTCCTAATCACCTCTTTCTTTGATAATTTGAAGGAAACTAACGAAACAATAAGAAGGCTTCCCTAAATCGAGACTTGTGTGAGATGTACACATCGTTTTGAACGCGATAGTGATGAGATTGCTCCTTCTGATGCTAATCAAACTAGAACGAAGTAATAAGACTCCTAATCACCTCTTTCTTTGATAATTTGAAAGAAACTAACGAAACAATAAGAAGGCTTCCCTAAATCGAGACTTGTGTGAGATGTACACATCGTTTTGAACGCGATAGTGATGAGATTGCTCCTTTAGATGCTAATCAAACTAGAACGAAGTAATATGACTCCTAATCACCTATTTCTTTGACAATTTGAAGGAACCAATGAACCAATTCGAAGGTCTCCCTAAATCAAGACTTGTGTGAGATGTACACATCGTTTTGAACGCGATAGTGATGAGATTGCACCTTTTGATGCTAGTCAAACTAGAACGAAGTAATAAGACTCCTAATCACCTCTTTCTTTGACAATTTGAAGGAACTAATGAACCAATAAGAAGGTCTCCCTAAATCAAGACTTGTGTGAGATGTACACATTGTTTTAAACGCGATAGTGATGAGATTGCTCCTTCTGATGCTAATCAAACTAGAACGAAGTAATAAGACTCCTAATCACCTCTTTCTTTGATAATTTGAAGGAAACTAACGAAACAATAAGAAGGCTTCCATAAATCGAGACTTGTGTGAGATGTACACATCGTTTTGAACGCGATAGTGATGAGATTGCACCTTTTGATGCTAATCAAACTAGATCGAAGTAATATGACTCCTAATCACCACTTTTTTTGACAATTTGAAAGAACTAATGATCCAATAAGAAGGTCTCCCTAAATCAAGACTTGTGTGAGATGTACACATCGTTTTGAACGCGATAGTGATGAGATTGTTCATTCTGATGCTAATCAAACTAGAACGAAGTAATAAGACTCCTAATCACCTCTTTCTTTGATAATTTGAAGGAAACTAACGAAACAATAAGAAGGCTTCCCTAAATCGAGACTTGTGTGAGATGTACACATCGTTTTGAACGCGATAGTGATGAGATTGCTCCTTTAGATGCTAATCAAACTAGAACGAAGTAATATGACTCCTAATCACCTATTTCTTTGACAATTTGAAGGAACTAATGAACCAATTCGAAGGTCTCCCTAAATCAAGACTTGTGTGAGATGTACACATCGTTTTGAACGCGATAGTGATGAGATTGCACCTTTTGATGCTAGTCAAACTAGAACGAAGTAATAAGACTCCTAATCACCTCTTTCTTTGACAATTTGAAGGAACTAATGAACCAATAAGAAGGTCTCCCTAAATCAAGACTTGTGTGAGATGTACACATTGTTTTAAACGCGATAGTGATGAGATTGCTCCTTCTGATGCTAATCAAACTAGAACGAAGTAATAAGACTCCTAATCACCTCTTTCTTTGATAATTTGAAGGAAACTAACGAAACAATAAGAAGGCTTCCCTAAATCGAGACTTGTGTGAGATGTACACATCGTTTTGAACGCGATAGTGATGAGATTGCTCCTTCTGATGCTAATCAAACTAGAACGAAGTAATATGACTCCTAATCACCTCTTTCTTTGAAAATTTGAAGGAACTAATGAACCAATAAGAAGGTCTCCCTAAATCAAGACTTGTGTGAGATGTACACATTGTTTTGAACGCGATAGTGATGAGATTGCTCCTTCTGATGCTAATCAAACTAGAACGAAGTAATAAGACTCCTAATCACCTCTTTCTTTGATAATTTGAAGGAAACTAACGAAACAATAAGAAGGCTTCCCTAAATCGAGACTTGTGTGAGATGTACACATCGTGTTGAACGCGATTGTGATGAGATTGCACCTTTTGTTGCTAATCAAACTAGAACGAAGTAATATGACTCCTAATCACCTCTTTCTTTAACAATTTGAAGGAACTAATGAACCAATAAGAAGGTCTCCCTAAATCAAGACTTGTGTGAGATGTACACATTGTTTTGAACGCGATAGTGATGACATTGCTCCTTCTGATGCTAATCAAACTAGAACGAAGTAATAAGACTCCTAATCACCTCTTTCTTTGATAATTTGAAGGAAACTAACGAAACAATAAGAAGGCTTCCCTAAATGGAGACTTGTGTGAGATGTACACATCGTTTTGAACGCTATAGTGATGAGATTGGTCCTTTAGATACTAATCAAACTAGAACGAAGTAATATGACTCCTAATCACCTCTTTCTTTAACAATTTGAAGGAAACTAACGAAACAATAAGAAGGTCTCCCTAAATCGAGACTTGTGTGAGATGTACACATCGTTTTGACGCCATAGTGATTGGATTGCTCCTTCTGACGCTAATCAAACTAGAACGAAGTAATAAGACTCCTAATCACCTCTTTAATTTGAAGGAAACTAACGAAACAATAAGAAGGCTTCCCTAAATCGAGACTTGTGTGAGATGTACACATCGTTTTGAACGCGATAGTGATGAGATTGCTAATTCTAATGCTAATCAAACTAGAACGAAGTAATAAGAAATAACCTCTTTCTCTGATAATTTGAAGGAAACTAACGAAACAATAAGAAGGCTTCCCTAAATCGAGACTTGTGTGAGATGTACACATCGTTTTGAACGCGATAGTGATGAGATTGCTCCTTCTGATGCTAATCAAACTAGAACGAAGTAATATGACTCCTAATCACTTCTTTCTTTGACAATTTGAAGGAACTAATTGAAAGTAGTATGCACACAAGCCAATCATATTTGATATGATGTAGCATATACTTTGTAATCTTATTCGGTTATTAAAGGCATTTTATATTATCTACATGGTGCTGTTATATTAAATGTGATAAACCCATAGTTTTGAGCAATGCTTTTAGAATCATGATGGGGATCATGCTAATGAGATCTAAATTCTAGATAGCTCACAAACTTAAATTGTTCCTAATCGATGGATTACTAAAAAGGGGATTAGTGAATGCGGATAGATTAGTACATACGTTGCTTGCTCTTATGAAGAGAATGATTGATCTCATAATCATTTGTGTGGAGACACTAAAGCAAGTATGTAGGTGCTTATTAGAGAATAAGTTCACTGAACGTGGCTCGCTAAGGAATACCTAATGGATTTTTACTCGCCTGTCAATAGGAATTCCTCTAGTGATAGTAGTACAAGTGATCCTTGGACTTGAGATCATCATAGTATCTTGTGTATGATGAGTTATACTTTGACATTTCCCTTAAGACCTTTAGGGTATATCAAAGGGTATGATTGGGTATAATAAGTTGTACATGAAAATAGGTGAATGATCAACAAAGAATCTACCACTTCTAGTAAAAGGAGAGAATGTCCTATGTGATTCGATAAATGACGACTCAGAAGTCTTTGGCCAAAGCAGAATGAAATTAGAAAGGAGTTTCTAATTTGCATTAATCAGAGTTGTGCATTTCAGAATTGAAATACATATAATTAAATAAAATAAGACTTGACAGTAATTCCATGTCTTATATTTAATTGGGACATTGTATGGTAGAAGGATTGAATTGTACGGAAACTATGCACTGAAAGGTTCTTTTATGATTAATGTTGAAATCTATATTATCTGGAAAGTCGTTGATCGCTAAGGGGGCTTACCCTTATTGTAGAATAAATATTATTTATTTAAATGAATTAAATAGTTTAATTTATTTATTTAAATAAGATTAGAATTGTTCTAATTGATTTATTCACAACTGGTTTAATATGGAGAACCTAAAGGGTCACACCGCAAAAGGAAAAATATTTATTTAAGAAGTAAATGGCATAATTATAATAATAAGTTAAGTGTATTTAATTTAGTCTATGTAGATAGAAGAAATTAATTAGCTTAATATTTATTATTTAATATTTTAGAAATATTAAATATAAATTAATAAGAGGAGTCTTATTATTATTATTACTATTACTATTATTTAATTCCTAATAGGGATTGGGAATTAATTAATAGAAGTACTCTCACATGAATTCCTAATTGGATTAGGAGTTTAATTTAATTAAAGGAGTTTAATTAGAATAGAAACCCTAATCCTAAATAGTTTAGGGAAGGGTTTTCCTACATCTATAAATAAGAGAAGTCTTATCATAGATTAGGGTTACACACTCTTGCATAAGAATTGTAGAGAGTACTTACAATTTCTATAGAGATAGAAATTAGGGTTTTGCCAACACCCATCTTCTTGAACAAGTATTATTCCTTGGTGGATCACCTCTAGAGGCCAAACACTTGGGTGGCTAACGTTGATCAAAGGAAGGAATTTAATCGGTGGAATTCAAGGAGAACGCGAAGGAATTGGAGGTGAACTTGTACCTGAGGAAGCTAGAATTCTACAAGGGTATAATTCTTATTCTCCATCTCTTTCGTTTAATTAATAATTGTGCATAAAGAAAGATCACGGTGATGGTTTGTATAAAATTTTAAAATCTGATTTTATCGCGCTTCCGCACTATTAATGTAATTTGATTGCATGTTCGCGTTATACAAACCTAACAGTGGTATCAAGAGCCAAACTTTATGCGAATTATTAATTGTTTTGATTCTGTATATACATTGATATGTGTTAAGAACAATTTAATTGGGCATAATTGTTTGTGTAAAATTATTTTATTTATTTTATTTATTTTTTTATTTATTTTGATTTTATTTATTTTCAATTAAGATAAAAGGTTTATTTTGAATTGGAATATAATTAAAATTAAAAGTTTTATTTGAACTTGGAATTGGATTCTACGTTAACTAGAATAAAGGAGTTTATTCATATATGGAATAGGATTCCATGTTTCCTAGAATAAAGGAGTTTATTCACATATGGAATAGGATTCCATGTTTCCTAGAATAAAGGAGTTTATTCACATATGGAATAGGATTCCATGTTTCCTTAAAAATAAAGATGTTTATTTTGATAAGGAATAGGATTCAACATATTTTATTTTCCAATAATTTTAAGTTAAAAATAAAGGTGTTTATTTTAAACTTGAAATTGGTTTCCATATTAATTAAAATAAAGGAGTTTATTTTGATTTGGAATTTGATTAAAAATAAAGGAGTTTATTTTTATTCAAAAAAATTGGATAAATTAAAATAAAAGAGTTTATTTTGATTTGGAATATGATTAAAATAAAGAAGTTTATTTTAATTGAAATTGGATTTCATGATAACTAATTAGAGTTGGAATTGGATTCCATGATAACTAATTGGAGTTGAAATTGAATTTTATACTAACTAATATTGCCCATTAAATGATATCAATGCATATATGGAATGATTTTATTATTCATGGGATGAATGTTATTTATTGATACATATAGAGATATGTATGATAATAAATAGGGATTGATTATGGACTATTGACCAATGTGTGATTGGATTTATTTTAGTGGATGCTTGAATGTATGGGTTTTTATAAATGGGGTCTGCGTACCTCGTCTTTTCTAATTTTTTCTTAATGTAAATTCTATCTCCCTCCTATGTACTTCCCCTTGACTGCTGATCAAGGTTTCTATTTATTGTAAATAGTTTTTGTAATAGGACTAGTTAGAATTAATTTTGAAGAATTGAAGACAAAGGAGCAAGGAGCGCTTGAAGACCTGTTTGTAATGGAGCCCGGGTTTAAATGTAATAGTTATATTTAAATTTAATTCTTGCACCCTAGGTTTGACCTTTTGGTTCACTTGGTGGCTCTAGCGAACCAAACTAGAATAAAAGTCCATAATCAATCCGGGTAGAATATAGTATTCTATATGTGCATGCTTACTATATATATTATATATTATACAACATGCTTCGCATGTTTAATAATATGACGCGTATTTTTTTTATATATATATGTGCATGCGCGCTAAACAAGATGAGACAAATAATAACAAACCCCTCAAACAAATTATATTAAGTCCTAAGCGTTCAAAGATATTTGGAATATCGAACGTTGCCTTCTAGCATGGTAAAGCGATAGAGTATTAAAATATTTAATATAAGTTTGTTGTGTCACACAAGGCAAATATTAAATATTTAAGATGTTGCTTTATCACATTTGATGCTTATACATAGACTGAACGATGTTGTTTTTGTTGTGTCACACAAGGACAGTGTTTTTCTTTCGAATATATGGAAGTGCTAGGTTGGACTTAACTTGGATAATTTTGATTCGGATGTGTCACACTTGATCAAAATAATCTAAGAGGCAAATTGAAAGGAGTTACATAGTGATGTAATTGACAATAGTTGTCTACCTATTTATTTATATATCGCTTGTTGTGTCACACAAGGCTATATACATTTGAAATGGGATCCTTATTCTCACTAGCAAATCTTTAATTAGATTTGCCGAACTGTATATTGAGGGTAATATAGTTTGATGAAAATAGTGGGAGATACCAATTTAAAATAAAGACCTAATTTATTTTTGTAATTAATTAAAATGAATGTATGCTAAAATGTTGTTAAATTATAAATTCATTTACAGAATTTTACGATGTCTAATTCACTATCACTGCGGAGCATATTAGATGCTAATTAACCGGACCAAATTAAAAGGACTGGTTAAAGAATTTGAGAATAGTTCTCAAGGCTGAAAAGCTATCTTATGTCTTTAATATGCTTATCCCTGCAATGGTTGCAGACAATGCCTCTGAGGAAAAGATTGCTACTTTTAGAAAGTGGCAAGATGATGCACAGTTGGCTCAATGCATCATGCTCGCATCCATGAGTAACGAGCTTCAGCGTCAGCATGAAACTATGGATGCTCCTACTGTACTCCGGCACCTTCAAGGAGTTGAAGGGTGAGGAAAGTAGGACTATTAGATATCAGATATCTAAGGAGCTCTTCCGATCTAGAATAACCGATGGCACTACAGTATAGATAAATGTTCTCAAAATGATCAATCTGATTGAACAATTGGGACAACTAGGTTTTAATGGATGGAGAGTTGATCTTGCAATTGTAATGTCCGGGAATTTTTAAACATTGTATCAAATTTATTTTGATAAATAAAATTCATTTTATATAATTTTTGAACTTTATTTGGATCCATGTAAGAATTATTATTTAAATACGTGGTCCAATAATTTTCTGTGTATTAAAAGGACTCACTGAGAGTTTAAATAAATTAGTGAGTAACCCTAAAGAATTTATTTGCAAGAAAATTGGGGAATTAATAAATAATTTTATCACTATCGGATTAAAATAATTCAAATACCGAATTATGGTTAAAATAGATATTTTAAATAAATAATTAATTGGTTTAGTTAATTGATTTAGAATTGCACTGTGATTAATTTAATTGGGTCGTTTCTTTTATTAAACCCAAATTTTAATTTGAGCCCAATATTCTTTTTATTCTCTATTGGGCCATTTTCCTATTTAATTCAACCAGCCCAACCCTATTGGGTTGAGCCCAATTCCATTCCCAGCCAAACCGAACCCATTCCTTTTCTTTAGCCGGGTCGGACCCATGTTATTTGGAGAAGACAGTAGGCTGAATTGGGGGTTAACCGATCAAATGAAACCAAAACCCCAACTCAGATCAATCAGCAAAAAGGAGAACCCAAGCCATCAATCGGACGGGACGAGAGGGAGAGAGAGTCGCCAGGCGTGCGCCGGCGACATCGTGAGCCACCATTGGACGGAGCGGGGGGAGGTATCGAGCGACCGACGGACTAACTCAAGGACCAAGCGGCTGTCGAAGAGACCAAGGGTCCAAGCGCGCGGCGATTAGACCGGTGAGGGCACACGGCTCAAGGACCAGCCGGCGACTCCCAGTCGGTGGACAGCGTTGACAGGGACAAGAGGTTTACATCACATCCCCTTCCTACCGAGGGTCAATTGGTCGATTTGGGTAATGCCCAAATCATTTTGGGTAAAATTGCTACTATAAATTGATATCTTCACAAACCCTAGAACAAGTCTGCCGAAGAAAATTTGTAAGTCAAAAATCCAAAAGAGGAAAGCAAGTCGCAGTGAAGAAAGGAAATTAGCCGATCGAAACCTAAGGTATGGCAATGGGATGTCTGAGCTACTGGGATAGTTTAATTTTTAGGTTTTCTTATGTAAATGAAATTTGGGTTGCCGATTGTGGTTGTGTTGTATGACGTTGCCAATTGTGTTCATTTTTAGCACTGTGTTAGGATTGTTTTGGGAAACTGTTGTTACTGAACCTTAAAGGTTCTAGCAGCTAGTGATATTGATTTTTAATATATGGTGTTTGGGATTTACAAACTGATACGGTATTGTGCTGTTTAATTTGTATCTCCTTCTGTGTTGGGATTGCATTGTATTGCTTGGGTTATACTGCTTGGTTGAGATTCTGTATGCTAAAGAACCATAAGGTTCGGCAGCTTGATTTTGCCTATGAACTAAGCCAGCGTCAACCTTTGATACGCCCACAAGGTGTTCGACGAAATGTCTCTAAGAAATTTTTGATTGAATTCTTTTCTTTTCCCTGTTGTGCCAAGTAGTAATCAAGTTAGGCTTAACGTAGGATTTGCAGGAATTGGTTATACTGTGTGGTAGCATGGTTGTTGGTTGCGGCACGTTTATAAGGGAACAAATTATACCATTAAGTAATACTCGGATTGTTGTGGAAAGATTTATAATATGGCCAACAATTAAGTGATTAATATTAAACCATAACGTAACAAGTATTTAACTACCATGTAATTTCAAATGGTAAGACGTATTATTATTGGATGAAGTATTAGTACTTAGTAAATTTATTTTTAATTATTATTTAAGTAATATTAAATAATAATAGAATAATAAATTAATTAATTATTCATTTCAATAAGTAATAAGTAAGGATAATCAATATTTAATTATTAATAGTAAATAATAATCAAGTATGAATGAAGTTAATAAGTAATTATTTATCATTTAATAAATAAAGTTACTAAATGTTTGATTAAGTGTGAATAAAATAATAGCCATATATGCTATTATATTTTCCATATATAGTAAATTGTTTATCTATTTTCAACAATGATTTAAAATTGTAAATTTATTATTTATTATTTGATTAACTTTAAATAATAAATAAATCTAATTGGTTATTATTATTAAATAATAACTAAAGATAAGTTCATTAATAATTATGTGATTAACCTTAGTTGGTGAATAAACCTAATTGGTTACTATTTACCATTAGATAATAACCAAAGGTAACTCTTCCACACGAATTAGTTTATTATTTAATTAACTTTAAATAATAAATATAATTTAGTTATTATTAAATAATAACTAAAGATAATTATTACTCATTTGATTAACATTAAATAATAAACAAACCTAAGCAATTATTATTTATTCTTAAATAATAATTAAAAACAATTAAAAGTTATAATTCGATTATTATTCAATTAATAATTGAATAATAAGTAAATATAATTAGTTATTAATTACTATTATTAATAACTAAAGATAATTAATGAATTACTATTAAATGAAGATAGAGTTAATAAGATAGAGAGAGTTTGAATAGCTCATTAATCAAACAATTGTAATTAATGGCTTAAGGGATTAATAAGTATTTATTACTTAAGGGATACATGGTTGATTTATTTAAATCATCAACCTAAAAGCCAATTAAGTGCCTTATGAAATTGCTGTAGTTTATTTACTGTATGCTATGTAAATTTCTTAAATTGTTAAATAGATAGCATAAGTAAGCGTATCGATATACAACTACGCAGTACTAATTGATAGATCAACATTATCAATGTTAGGTTCTTCAAGGACAATTAGTTAAAGCTAGAATTGTTGTAGCTGAGCAGACAGGCAAGTTCCTAACCCTAAACTCCTTACATTATTGCAAGTTCCCTAACTCAAACTCGAGTTATTATTTTCGAAGCATGTTAGTGAATAATTATTGTCGATTATTCACATCTATACTGATTATTGAGATTCGCACATTGTGCAATTGAATTCCTATCCTATTATGATTGAACTGTAAATTTAATTAAAGTTCTTTCAAGTATGAATTGTTTATGAGATCGATCTATGCTATTTGTATCAGCTAGATCCAGCATGTCTAAATTGGTTAAGACAATGGTATCTTAAAAGCTGTTCTTATTAAATTGTTGTGGTAAGAACTCTTGGCTGAGAAAAGGATAAACTTGTTTAAGGCATGATATCAATGCTGGTTATTAAGTGTTTATGCATAAATCACGGGGTATGAGAGGCTGATCCCCTCGATTACCAAACTTTTTAAGAGGTCCAGCTTACATGCTGAGAACCTTGGAAAACGTCCTTGGTTATTTCAAACCACCACTCAGTAATTGTCATTCAATTATTCGAATATTCAACTGTTGTTTATTAATTCAATGCTCCTCCACACTCTTATACTGTTGTTGAACATTGAAAGCGAAACTTCCTTTTATCATGATATATCTCTTTGTGTATAAACTTGCTAAGCAAACTAGTTGCTTACCCTTGCTATATCATGATCTTTATTTCAGCTAAGGCAGAAACGTCTAAAGGAGACAAAGGAAAAGGGAAGGTGCAAGAGTAGATGCCCGTTAGTGCCTATGTACTAGCTATTTCTGAATGTTGTTTGATTAAGTGAACCTTTATTTGTATTAGAGTACGTTTTATGTTAAGGTTAAAGAACCTTGGGACCAAGATTGTAAGACTTTATTATTATTTCAATAAACAATGTATGTTTATTATTCCGCATTTAGTTAGAAAGTGTGATTGTCGTTGAGTATCGTGAGCACCGAATTCGAGGTTAGGAAACCCGGATTTGGGGGCGTCACAGGTTGGTATCAAAGCTGTAGGTTATAAAACGTTAGGAACAAGAAACCTAGGATATAACCTTAGTAGAAAACTCACATAGAGTGTGTAGGTGATGGGTCAGGGAGATTCATAGAGTTCTAGTCGTACCGAATAAAATATCATTTCATTTCATCAATGAATATATTTTATTATGGTACTGATGTTGATTTATTTGTGTGGTGTTTGTAGGATGTCGGACGAGAGTCAAGATAGCTGTCCAGTGAACCAGGAGCCCATAGAGCCTGATGTGATAGGAGGTTTGCTGGCGAGGAACGCCGAGCTAGAGGTTAGGGCTAAACAATTAGAGGCGCAGAACCACATCCACCAGATTTCTGAACAGCAGTACAAGGACGCGGCTTACCAGGCTCAGGCTGAGTTAGCCAAGTTGCGAAGGAGGCTGCTGCTAAGGGAGCTGCAGTTAGGACAATTGAGGGATGAGGTAAAGGTTAAGGATGCGAAGATAGTTGAATTGGAGCGAGCCTTAGACATTGTCTGGATGCAGTTCGACGCCAGATGGATGGATCTGCCCTCCAGTAGCAAGGGCAAGCGTTGAGTCGTATTCACCTTGTGTCCCTTAGAGGATAGTAGAAGTAGATGGTTATGCCTTGAGCAGTGTTATTGGTACTACCATTTGAATTACTAGAGTTTGTACTAACCTCAGCAGGTGCGAGGTAGTTCGTATGTAGGATGTACCTCCCAATTTAGTAGGTAGGAAAGAATGGTTTAAGTGAATCCCACCTTTTGTTATATTAAATGGGATGGTAGCAAGTATGACAATATGCCTGTGATAAACGTGTAAGACGCTTAAGTCGGTATATAAATATAGATGCATTATTATGGTATGTGTTTGAGAATTTTACTTGATATACCGTTTTATACAATGATTATGTTAATTCAGTGAGACTGAATCGGTATCTTAGTAACTTAAATCACTAATCGGGAAAGCAGAATTTCCGAGGATGGGTAATCTAAAACTCCCACACAAGAGTCATGTGATTATTGTATTACATGCTAAATACTTATGTTTTAAGAAAGCCCGAGTAACGTGTTAGGGTTTGCTTAAACAGATAATGCCGCCCAGACGAATCCTACGAAACCAAGTGAATGAGGAGTCAGTTAACAATGTAGAGAGAACTCCACCAAACCCAATGCAAGATTTTGTGAACATGATGGCAGAAGCCTTGCGGAATCAAACCACTACTACAGGAAATCAGGCAGGCAACCACTTAGCCAATTTTAAAGACTTCAAGGCAGTAGGGCCTCCGGAGTTTAGAGGAACAGCGGACCCGATAGAGGCCCAGTCATGGATAAAGGAGATTGAAAAGGCCTTTGTCATTGCTAGAGTCGCTGAGGAGCAAAAGACAGTTTTTGCTACCTACCTAATGAAAGGTGAGGCTAACTTCTGGTGGGAAGCCAATCAGAACAAAGCTGGAACTGGAGTCGTGGCGTGGGAAGCATTCAAGACGTTGTTTTTCGAGAATTACTTCCCTGAGAGTACGCAGGCGAAAATGGAGATCAAAGTTTTTAAGAATTGAAGCAGGAAAACTTGTGACAGTGTCAGAGTACGCCGCAAAATTCAATGAATTGGCTAGATTCGCCCCACATCAGGTGGACACTGAGGTGAGGAAGGCCAGGAGATTCGAGAATGGATTAAAGCCGTGGGATCTACAGTAAGGTAGCGGTTTTGCAAATTACATCGTTCTCAACCTTGCTGGAGAAAGCTCTCATTGCTGAAGGTGGAAGTGAAGCGGTTTCAAGATATAATCGGGAAAGAAACAAGAAGAAGGTAGAAGGAGGGAAATGTGAATGTTAGTAGTGGTGGCAGCAACAACAGGAAGCGCCAATGGAGCAGTGGGGGGTAGCAATTCTGAAATGCAGCAAGGGAACACGCAGCAGAAGAGGCCGGTATGTGGGAAGTGCGGGAAAGGGTCACTCGGGAGAGTGCATGAGGGGAAAGATGGTTTGTTATACCTGTGGGCAAGAAGGGCATATCTCGCCCAATTGTCCTAAGGCAAAGAAGGGAGGTTGTTTCAATTGTGGAGAGTTAGGACATCGGAGCAAGGAATGTCCCCGAAAGAGGAACTTGGATGGCGGAAACGGCAATAGGGGCAACAACTCGAGGACAACCAGTGGAGGACCAACCCAGCCAAATAAGCCAACAGCGAGGACCTTCAACATGACAGTACAAGATGCTGTGGCATCCAGAGAGGTGGTGTCAGGTATTATTCCAATCAACAACATAGAT
The DNA here is from genome assembly GCA_034770075.1 of Aralia elata. Lineage (NCBI taxonomy): Eukaryota > Viridiplantae > Streptophyta > Magnoliopsida > Apiales > Araliaceae > Aralia > Aralia elata. The sequence continues at coordinate 39,382,056 of CM068382.1, forward strand.
GCCTATGTGCTATTTGATTCGGGAGCTTCATGTTCTTTTGTTTCTGATGAATTTGCTCAAAGACTTAATTTGCCTAGTGAACTGTTAGAACACCCGATGAATATAGAAGTAGCGAACAAAGAGATTATCCCCGTAAACTACATTTATAAGAATTGTTGTGCTGATGTGAGAGGGTTTAAGCTTAACGTGGACTTGTTGCCAATTCGTCTTGGAGAATTCGATGTAATCCTTGGGATGGATTGGTTAGCAAGCCACGGGGCGGTCATTGACTGTAAGAAAAAGTGCATACACCTACAGACTCCAGGTAAGTCGAAGGTGGTGTTCTACGGTAGTAAATCGCCGAGGCAATCTTGTTGTCTGACGATGATGCAAGCGAAGAGATTGCTTAAGAAGGGTTGTATAGGTTATTTGGCTCACGTGGTGGATACTCGACGGGTCGAGGGGGAACTGAGTCAGATACCCGTTGTAAGGGAATTCGCTGATGTCTTCCCAGATGAACTTCCGGGACTGCCACCGGATAGGGAGATAGAATTTGCAATCGACTTGGTACCTGGAACGGCACCGATATCTAAGGCGCCTTACCGAATGGCACCAGTAGAGATGAAAGAACTGATGGTTCAACTGCAGGAACTGTTAGACAGGGGTTATATCAGGCCGAGCGTGTCACCATGGGGAGCGCCAGTTCTGTTCGTAAAGAAGAAGGATGGCTCGATGAGGCTTTGTATCGACTACCGTGAGTTGAACAAAGTTACGATTAAGAATAGGTATCCGCTGCCCAGGATAGACGATCTGTTTGATCAACTCAAGGGAGCGAAATACTTTTCGAAGATCGATTTAAGGACGGGCTATCATCAAATAAGGGTGAGACAGGAGGATATCTCGAAGACGGCATTTAGAACTCGTTATGGACATTTCGAGTTTCTGGTTATGTCATTTGGCCTGACAAATGCACCAGCGGCATTCATGGATATGATGAACAGAGTGTTCAAGCAGTATTTGGACAAGTTCGTGGTAGTATTCATCGATGATATATTGGTGTATTCAATAACGGAGGAAGATCATGCTGAACATCTAAGGATTGCCTTGGAAGCATTAAGAAGGGAGAAACTGTACGCGAAGTTTTCAAAGTGTGAATTTTGGTTGCAGAGGGTGCAGTTTCTAGGACACGTCATTGACAGTAATGGTGTTTCGGTAGACCCAGCAAAGGTGGAAGCCATTATCAACTGGGAGCAGCCAAAGACACCAACGGAGATCAGGAGTTTCCTAGGGTTAGCGGGATACTACCGGAGATTCATCCAGGATTTTTCGAAGATAGCATCACCGTTGACCAATCTAACTAGAAAGACGGTAAAGTTCGTTTGGACGGAGAAGTGTGAGGAGAGTTTCTTGGAGTTGAAGAAGAGACTTAGCCAAGCACCAGTGTTGGCATTACCGGACGACACTGGAGGTTTTGTAGTATACAGTGATGCGTCACACAAGGGCCTTGGTTGTGTACTAATGCAGCACGGCAGGGTCATTGCGTACGCTTCACGCCAGTTGAAGGACTATGAGAAGGGATACCCGACTCATGATCTGGAGTTAGCAGCAGTAGTGTTTGCCTTGAAGATTTGGAGGCACTACTTATATGGAGAGAAGTGCGAGATATATACAGATCACAAAAGTCTGAAATATATCTTCACTCAGAAGGAGCTGAATATGAGGCAGCGCCGATGGTTAGAATTGATCAAGGATTACGATTGTGAGATTCTGTACCATCCCGGCAAAGCAAATGTAGTAGCGGATGCCCTGAGTAGGAAAGGCAGGGAGAAATTAATGAGGCTTACAACTCAGGCAGAACTGATAAGGGACTTTGAACGCCTAGAACTGGAGGTTAAGTATCCGACGGAGACGGACGAAAAATTATTCACCGTGACAGTGGGTCCGACTCTACTGGATAAGATAAAGGAGGCTCAAGAATTTGATGAAGAATGCATTGGCATTAAAAAGCAACTGTCAGAAGGTAAAACGTTGAAGTTCAAGGTTGACAGCACAGGTCTGCTGAGATTCGAGGGAAGGATCTGGATACCCTATGTACCAGACTTAAGGGAAGAAATATTGCAGGAGGCCCATAATACGAGATTTTCGGTACATCCGGGTAGCACCAAGATGTATCAAGATCTTCGTCAGCATTATTGGTGGCCGCATTTGAAAGGGGAAGTTGCAGAATTCGTCAGCAGGTGTTTAACTTGTCAGAGGGTCAAGGCAGAGCACCAACGGCCGAGCGGATTGTTGCAACCCCTAGAGATTCCCGAGTGGAAGTGGGAGCACATCACTATGGATTTTGTGGTAGGACTCCCGACAACACAAAAGGGTCTAGACGCCATCTGGGTGATCGTAGATCGTTTGACCAAGTCTGCCCACTTTCTACCAATCAAGATCAGGTACAAATTGGAACAGTTGGCGAAACTTTACGTGAAGGAGATAGTATCGCGACATGGGGTGCCGGTTTCTATTGTGTCTGACAGAGATCCGCGCTTCACGTCAAATTTTTGGAGAAGTCTGCAGGAAAGAATGGGAACACAGTTGAGAATGAGTACGGCGTATCATCCTCAAACCGATGGTCAGAGCGAGCGAACTATTCAGACCTTAGAGGATATGCTCCGGGCAGTTGTGATGGACTTAGGTGGTAGCTGGGATGATCACTTGCCCTTGGTAGAGTTCGCTTACAACAATAGTTATCACGCTAGCATCGGTATGCCACCGTACGAAGCGTTATATGGAAGAAAGTGTCGAACGCCGTTGTGTTGGGATGAAGTTGGTGAACGGAGATTGTTGGGACCAGAATTGGTACAACAAACCGTGGAAATCATTAAAGTAATAAGACAACGGTTAGTAACAGCCCAGGATCGTCAGAAGAAGTACGCCGACTTACATCGTCAGAAAAGAGACTTTGAAGTTGGTAGTTATGTGTTTTTGAAAGTGTCTCCCTGGAAAGGGAAGATCCGTTTTGGGAAGAAGGGCAAGCTGAGCCCCAGGTTCATAGGACCTTTTGAAATATTAAGGAGAATAGGCGAAGTGGCGTACGAGGTAGCATTACCTCCTGAACTTGAGCACATTCACAACGTGTTTCATGTATCAGTGTTGCGTCCGTATAAGCCGGATTACAAGCATGTCATTTCCTATGAGCCAATTCAAGTCGAAAAGGACTTGTCGTACGAGGAGATTCCTGTCCAAATACTTGATAGGAAGGAGCAAACGCTGAGGAATAAAACCATTCATTCTGTTAAAGTTCTCTGGAGAAATCACGCGGTGGAAGAAGCCACGTGGGAACTCGAAGAGAAGATGAGAGCGAATTACCCCCAGTTGTTTGAGTAACCCTAGATTGAAATTCCGAGGACGGAATTTTTATAAGGGGGAGAGGATGTAATGTCCGGGAATTTTTAAACATTGTATCAAATTTATTTTGATAAATAAAATTCATTTTATATAATTTTTGAACTTTATTTGGATCCATGTAAGAATTATTATTTAAATACGTGGTCCAATAATTTTCTGTGTATTAAAAGGACTCACTGAGAGTTTAAATAAATTAGTGAGTAACCCTAAAGAATTTATTTGCAAGAAAATTGGGGAATTAATAAATAATTTTATCACTATCGGATTAAAATAATTCAAATACCGAATTATGGTTAAAATAGATATTTTAAATAAATAATTAATTGGTTTAGTTAATTGATTTAGAATTGCACTGTGATTAATTTAATTGGGTCGTTTCTTTTATTAAACCCAAATTTTAATTTGAGCCCAATATTCTTTTTATTCTCTATTGGGCCATTTTCCTATTTAATTCAACCAGCCCAACCCTATTGGGTTGAGCCCAATTCCATTCCCAGCCAAACCGAACCCATTCCTTTTCTTTAGCCGGGTCGGACCCATGTTATTTGGAGAAGACAGTAGGCTGAATTGGGGGTTAACCGATCAAATGAAACCAAAACCCCAACTCAGATCAATCAGCAAAAAGGAGAACCCAAGCCATCAATCGGACGGGACGAGAGGGAGAGAGAGTCGCCAGGCGTGCGCCGGCGACATCGTGAGCCACCATTGGACGGAGCGGGGGGAGGTATCGAGCGACCGACGGACTAACTCAAGGACCAAGCGGCTGTCGAAGAGACCAAGGGTCCAAGCGCGCGGCGATTAGACCGGTGAGGGCACACGGCTCAAGGACCAGCCGGCGACTCCCAGTCGGTGGACAGCGTTGACAGGGACAAGAGGTTTACATCACATCCCCTTCCTACCGAGGGTCAATTGGTCGATTTGGGTAATGCCCAAATCATTTTGGGTAAAATTGCTACTATAAATTGATATCTTCACAAACCCTAGAACAAGTCTGCCGAAGAAAATTTGTAAGTCAAAATCCAAAAGAGGAAAGCAAGTCGCAGTGAAGAAAGGAAATTAGCCGATCGAACCTAAGGTATGGCAATGGGATGTCTGAGCTACTGGGATAGTTTAATTTTTAGGTTTTCTTATGTAAATGAAATTTGGGTTGCCGATTGTGGTTGTGTTGTATGACGTTGCCAATTGTGTTCATTTTTAGCACTGTGTTAGGATTGTTTTGGGAAACTGTTGTTACTGAACCTTAAAGGTTCTAGCAGCTAGTGATATTGATTTTAATATATGTTGTTTGGGATTTACAAACTGATACTGTATTGTGCTGTTTAATTTGTATCTCCTTCTGTGTTGGGATTGCATTGTATTGCTTGGGTTATACTGCTTGGTTGAGATTCTGTATGCTAAAGAACCATAAGGTTCGGCAGCTTGATTTTGCCTATGAACTAAGCCAGCGTCAACCTTTGATACGCCCACAAGGTGTTCGACGAAATGTCTCTAAGAAATTTTTGATTGAATTCTTTTCTTTTCCCTGTTGTGCCAAGTAGTAATCAAGTTAGGCTTAACGTAGGATTTGCAGGAATTGGTTATACTGTGTGGTAGCATGGTTGTTGGTTGCGGCACGTTTATAAGGGAACAAATTATACCATTAAGTAATACTCGGATTGTTGTGGAAAGATTTATAATATGGCCAACAATTAAGTGATTAATATTAAACCATAACGTAACAAGTATTTAACTACCATGTAATTTCAAATGGTAAGACGTATTATTATTGGATGAAGTATTAGTACTTAGTAAATTTATTTTTAATTATTATTTAAGTAATATTAAATAATAATAGAATAATAAATTAATTATTCATTTCAATAAGTAATAAGTAAGGATAATCAATATTTAATTATTAATAGTAAATAATAATCAAGTATGAATGAAGTTAATAAGTAATTATTTATCATTTAATAAATAAAGTTACTAAATGTTTGATTAAGTGTGAATAAAATAATAGCCATATATGCTATTATATTTTCCATATATAGTAAATTGTTTATCTATTTTCAACAATGATTTAAAATTGTAAATTTATTATTTATTATTTGATTAACTTTAAATAATAAATAAATCTAATTGGTTATTATTATTAAATAATAACTAAAGATAAGTTCATTAATAATTATGTGATTAACCTTAGTTGGTGAATAAACCTAATTGGTTACTATTTACCATTAGATAATAACCAAAGGTAACTCTTCCACACGAATTAGTTTATTATTTAATTAACTTTAAATAATAAATATAATTAGTTATTATTAAATAATAACTAAAGATAATTATTACTCATTTGATTAACATTAAATAATAAACAAACCTAAGCAATTATTATTTATTCTTAAATAATAATTAAAAACAATTAAAAGTTATAATTCGATTATTATTCAATTAATAATTGAATAATAAGTAAATATAATTAGTTATTAATTACTATTATTAATAACTAAAGATAATTAATGAATTACTATTAAATGAAGATAGAGTTAATAAGATAGAGAGAGTTTGAATAGCTCATTAATCAAACAATTGTAATTAATGGCTTAAGGGATTAATAAGTATTTATTACTTAAGGGATACATGGTTGATTTATTTAAATCATCAACCTAAAAGCCAATTAAGTGCCTTATGAAATTGCTGTAGTTTATTTACTGTATGCTATGTAAATTTCTTAAATTGTTAAATAGATAGCATAAGTAAGCGTATCGATATACAACTACGCAGTACTAATTGATAGATCAACATTATCAATGTTAGGTTCTTCAAGGACAATTAGTTAAAGCTAGAATTGTTGTAGCTGAGCAGACAGGCAAGTTCCTAACCCTAAACTCCTTACATTATTGCAAGTTCCCTAACTCAAACTCGAGTTATTATTTTCGAAGCATGTTAGTGAATAATTATTGTCGATTATTCACATCTATACTGATTATTGAGATTCGCACATTGTGCAATTGAATTCCTATCCTATTATGATTGAACTGTAAATTTAATTAAAGTTCTTTCAAGTATGAATTGTTTATGAGATCGATCTATGCTATTTGTATCAGCTAGATCCAGCATGTCTAAATTGGTTAAGACAATGGTATCTTAAAAGCTGTTCTTATTAAATTGTTGTGGTAAGAACTCTTGGCTGAGAAAAGGATAAACTTGTTTAAGGCATGATATCAATGCTGGTTATTAAGTGTTTATGCATAAATCACGGGGTATGAGAGGCTGATCCCCTCGATTACCAAACTTTTTAAGAGGTCCAGCTTACATGCTGAGAACCTTGGAAAACGTCCTTGGTTATTTCAAACCACTCAGTAATTGTCATTCAATTATTCGAATATTCAACTGTTGTTTATTAATTCAATGCTCCTCCACACTCTTATACTGTTGTTGAACATTGAAAGCGAAACTTCCTTTTATCATGATATATCTCTTTGTGTATAAACTTGCTAAGCAAACTAGTTGCTTACCCTTGCTATATCATGATCTTTATTTCAGCTAAGGCAGAAACGTCTAAAGGAGACAAAGGAAAAGGGAAGGTGCAAGAGTAGATGCCCGTTAGTGCCTATGTACTAGCTATTTCTGAATGTTGTTTGATTAAGTGAACCTTTATTTGTATTAGAGTACGTTTTATGTTAAGGTTAAAGAACCTTGGGACCAAGATTGTAAGACTTTATTATTATTTCAATAAACAATGTATGTTTATTATTCCGCATTTAGTTAGAAAGTGTGATTGTCGTTGAGTATCGTGAGCACCGAATTCGAGGTTAGGAAACCCGGATTTGGGGGCGTCACAGCAATCACTTCCTGACTCTTTCTCACAAATTGTTGTGAATTTCCACATGAACAAGCTATATGTCAGCCTGCCTGAGTTGCTTAAACATGTTGAAAACTGTAAAGAGTCACTTTCCAACCAAGAAAGACCAAGTCTTACTGGTAGATGATTCTTTCAGGAAGCGGAAGAGGGCCAAAGGATCTTCTTAAAAGAAGAACAATTCAAAGAAGGTAAATGGAAAGGCATAAAAAACAAAGGACAATAAGAACAAGACTGATGCAGATAGCAAAGGAGTTTGCTTCCACTGCAATAAGCCTGGATATTGGAAAGGAAAACTGTAAGGAGAATCTTACAGAGGGTAACCAGAAGAAGCTTAGTGAAGCCTTCGGTTACAGATATAGGTTTGTTCATGATTGAAATAAATTTTTCTGTAAGTCAAGGTTCTACTTGGGTATTGGATACCGGCTGTAGTTCTCACGTATGCAATCCAATGCAGAGACTAAGCAGAAGTAGAAAAGCTAAACTAAGAGTAAGTAATCTTATGTGTGGGAATGGAGCAAAGGTTTGCTGCATGAACCATATGAACTTATAGTTTAGCATTGCCTACGGGCAAGTCTATTAAGTTTAATAAGTTGTTATTATGTTCCAGTTCTCTTTAGAAACATTATTACTTCCGTTGTTGGACAAGGAAGATTTTGGTATTATATTTAAGAACAATTCTTGTTCTATTTATAACGATAATGTTTTGTTTGAAACTGGAAGATTACTTGATAGACTTTGTAAACTTGACTTACATGAAAAATAATTTTGCAAATTGAACAAACTAGTAAAAGAAAAGGAGATGATCATTCAAAGAGTTGAATATGTGTATTTGATAAAATACAAATCTGAATCATTTGAAAGGTTCAAAGAATTCAGAAGTGAGACATATTGACAAAGTATTAAGATTCTTTGATCAGATCGAGGAAAGAATACTTGTGCAATGAGTTTCTAGATCATCTCAAAATGGTATTTTCTCATAATGGACACCTTCTGATACGCAAATAATTGATTGGTGTATCTAAAAGGAGAAATTGTACCTTGTTGGACATGGTGCAGTCCATAATGATTTTTACCGACATTCTAGTATCCATCTAGGGTTATGCCCTAGAAAACGGCTGCATATCTACATAATAAGGTAACCTCAAAAATCCGACCCCAAGACTCCATAAAAGTTATGGATAGGGAGGATTCCTAATCTTAAGTATGTTAAGATAAGGGTTGTCCAGCTTATTGTGAAAAGGTTTCAAAGATAAGTTTGGGCCAAAATCTGACAAGTGCAGACTTGTGGAATATCCTAAAGGAAGTTTAGGGTATTATTACTATAATCCTACACGCTGCCTTCTTAGATAAAAGTGTTTATCATTGAAGGAGCTAGTGGGAGGGTAATAGATCTTGAAGGGGTTCAAGAACCACAAAACACTTTAAGTCAAACCGAGGAACCTGTAGATAGACCTATTGTACCACAACCGAATCGTAAATCTGGAAGAGTGCCGAAGATACCTGGGAGGTATGGATTCATCATAGAGGATGATGATGAGGTACACATCATAGAGGATGATGATCCAGTTATATACGATGAGGCTATGAGTAGAAGATACTCAGAGAAATGGCAGATGGTCATGAAATCCGAAATGGACTCCATGTATGAGAACCAAGTATAGACTCTGGTTACTCCACAAAAGGGCATAGTGCCTAGAGTGTGAATATGGGTCTTTAAGAGAAAGACTGGGGCAAATGGCAAGGTGGAGACCTATAAGACCAGACCTGGTTAAAAGGTTTTTCAAGTCAAGGAGTTGACTGTAATAAAATCTTATTACCGGGTAATGCTCAAGTCCATTTGGATTTTGCTTGTGATTATAGCTTATTACTAAATCTGGCAAAATGGACGTGGAGACATCCTTCCTCAATGAAAACTTGAGGAGAATGTATGTGTGATACAGCCAGAGGAATTTGTTACAAAGGCTGAAGCAAATCGTGTTTTAAGCTACAATGATCCATTGATGGATTGAAGCAAGCTTCTCAAAGATGGAACATTCATTTTGATGAGACAATCAAAAGAGTTTGATTTTATCAAAAATGAGAATGAACCTAGTGTGTACAAAAGGGTCAGTGGGAGCGCTGTGACATTCTTGGTATTATATGTTGATATACTACTGACAAGGAATAACACACCAATGCTTACAATCAGTAAAGATAAAATTGTCTAAACATTCCTTTATGAAATGACTTGGGAGGAGCATCCTATAAAGTGGGGATATAAGTCTATATAGATAGATTTAAAAGGATGTTCGGCTTGACCCAAGGAACGTATATTCATTTGATGCTAAAGGCGTTTAGCATGGCAAACTCCAAGAGAGGTCTCATGATGATGAGCCATGGAGAGAATCTCTCTAAAATTATCCCCAATTGAAAGAGAGATCACATGAGTTACTATCATGTATGCAATGAATATACTAGGCTTGATGTTGATCAGTCATATTCTGGAGAAGATTACTGTAAGACAGTGATAAACATCTTTAGGTACTTAACTGGTACTGAAGATGTGATTATGATTCATGGTAGGTCTGAATTAAAACTAGAGGGCTAAACAGACTCAAGTTTTTCAGACTGACCAAGACGATAACAAATCCACTTTAGGGTAAAACGTTACCTTGAAAGGTGGTGCAGTGAATTGGAAAGGTTCCAAACAGCAAAGTGTTGTTGGTTTAGTGACAAAGACAAAGTATATAGCTGTAAATGAAGCTGCAAGTTGATTGTTTGGATGAAAAGTTCATCACAGAACTAGGAATAGTTCCTAAGTCTCATCTTGGATTCAAACATGTGTTGCGGCACTTTCATTTGATTAGTGGAATCATTGAAAGAGAAAAAGTCACTATAGAGATAGTGGACATCTCGAGAACAACATTGCATATCCATCTACTGAAGCATTTATCCAAACAGCAGGATGATCGTCACTTAGAGAAGAAGGGTATTAGATACCATGACGATTGGCTTTAGTGCAAGTGGGAGATTGAAAGTAGTATGCACACAAGCCAATCATATTTGATATGATGTAGCATATACTTTGTAATCTTATTCGGTTATTAAAGGCATTTTATATTATCTACATGGTGCTGTTATATTAAATGTGATAAACCCATAGTTTTTGAGCAATGCTTTTAGAATCATGATGGGGATCATGCTAATGAGATCCTAAATTCTAGATAGCTCACAAACTTAAATTGTTTCCTAATCGATGGATTACTAAAAAGGGGATTAGTGAATGCGGATAGATTAGTACATACGTTGCTTGCTCTTATGAAGAGAATGATTGATCTCATAATCATTTGTGTGGAGACACTAAAGCAAGTATGTAGGTGCTTATTAGAGAATAAGTTTCACTGAACGTGGCTCGCTAAGGAATACCTAATGGAGTTTTACTCGTCTGTCAATAGGAATTCCTCTAGTGATAGTAGTACAAAGTGATCCTTGGACTTGAGATCATCATAGTATCTTGTGTATGATGATGAGTTATACTTTGACATTTCCCTTAAGACCTTTAGGGTATATCAAAGGGTATGATTGGGTATAATAAGTTGTACATGAAAATAGGTGAATGATCAACAAAGAATCTACCACTTCTAGTAAAAGGAGAGAATGTCCTATGTGATTCGATCAATGACGACTCAGACGTCTTTGGCCAAAGCAGAATGGAAATTAGAAAGGAGTTTCTAATTTGCATTAATCAGAGTTGTGCATTTCAGAATTGAAATACATATAATTAAATAAAATAAGACTTGACAGTAATTCCATGTCTTATATTTAATTGGGACATTGTATGGTAGAAGGATTGAATTGTACGGTAACTATGCACTGAAAGGTTCTTTTATGATTAATGTTGAAATCTATATTATCTGGAAAGTCGTTGATCGCTAAGGGGGCTTACCCTTATTGTAGAATAAATATTATTTATTTAAATGAATTAAATAGTTTTAATTTATTTATTTAAATAAGATTAGAATTGTTCTAATTGATTTATTCACAACTGGTTTAATATGGAGAAACCTAAAGGGTCACACCGCAAAAGGAAAATATTTATTTAAGAAGTAAATGGCATAATTGTAATAATAAGTTAAGTGTATTTAATTTAGTCTATGTAGATAGAATAAATTAAATAGCTTAATATTTATTATTTAATATTTTAGAAATATTAAATATAAATTAATAAGAGGAGTCTTATTATTATTATTACTATTACTATTATTTAATTCCTAATAGGGATTGGGAATTAATTAATAGAAGTACTCTCACATGAATTCCTAATTGGATTAGGAGTTTAATTTAATTAAAGGAGTTTAATTAGAATAGAAACCCTAATCCTAAATAGTTTAGGGAAGGGTTTTCCTACATCTATAAATAAGAGAAGTCTTATCATAGATTAGGGTTACACACTCTTGCATAAGAATTGTAGAGAGTACTTATAATTTCTATAGAGATAGAAATTAGGGTTTTGCCAACACCCATCTTCTTGAACAAGTATTATTCCTTGGTGGATCACCTCTAGAGGCCAAACACTTGGGTGGCTAACGTTGATCAAAGGAAGGAATTTAATCGGTGGAATTCAAGGAGAACGCGAAGGAATTGGAGGTGAAACTTGTACCTGAGGAAGCTAGAATTCTACAAGGGTATAATTCTTATTCTCCATCTCTTTCGTTTAATTAATAATTGTGCATAAAGAAAGATCACGGTGATGGTTTGTATAAAATTTTAAAATCTGATTTTATCGCGCTGCTTCCGCACTATTAATGTAATTTGATTGCATGTTTCGCGTTATACAAACCTAACAGTGGTATCAAGAGCCAAACTTTATGCGAATTATTAATTGTTTTGATTCTGTATATACATTGATATGTGTTAAGAACAATTTAATTGGGCATAATTGTTTGTGTAAAATTATTTTATTTATTTTTATTTATTTTTTTATTTATTTTGATTTTATTTATTTTCAATTAAGATAAAAGGTTTATTTTGAATTGGAATATAATTAAAATTAAAAGTTTTATTTGAACTTGGAATTGGATTCTACGTTAACTAGAATAAAGGAGTTTATTCATATATGGAATAGGATTCCATGTTTCCTAGAATAAAGGAGTTTATTCACATATGGAATAGGATTCCATGTTTCCTAGAATAAAGGAGTTTATTCACATATGGAATAGGATTCCATGTTTCCTAGAATAAAGGAGTTTATTCACATATGGAATAGGATTCCATGTTTCCTAGAATAAAGGAGTTTATTCACATATGGAATAGGATTCCATGTTTCTTTAAAAATAAAGATGTTTATTTTGATAAGGAATAGGATTCAACATATTTTATTTTTCTAATAATTTTAAGTTAAAAATAAAGGTGTTTATTTTAAACTTGAAATTGGTTTCCATATTAATTAAAATAAAGGAGTTTATTTTGATTTGGAATTTGATTAAAAATAAAGGAGTTTATTTTTATTCAAAAAAATTGGATAAAATTAAAATAAAAGAGTTTATTTTGATTTGGAATATGATTAAAATAAAGAAGTTTATTTTAATTGAAATTGGATTTCATGATAACTAATTAGAGTTGGAATTGGATTCCATGATAACTAATTGGAGTTGAAATTGAATTTTATACTAACTAATATTGCCCATTAAATGATATCAATGAATATATGGAATGATTTTATTATTCATGGGATGAATGTTATTTATTGATACATATAGAGATATGTATGATAATAAATAGGGATTGATTATGGACTATTGACCAATGTGTGATTGGATTTATTTTAGTGGATGCTTGAATGTATGGGTTTTTATAAATGGGGTCTGCGTACCTCGTCTTTTCTAATTTTTTCTTAATGTAAATTCTATCTCCCTCCTATGTACTTCCCCTTGACTGCTGATCAAGGTTTCTATTTATTGTAAATAGTTTTTGTAATAGGACTAGTTAGAATTAATTTTGAAGAATTGAAGACAAAGGAGCAAGGAGCGTTTGAAGACCTGTTTGTAATGGAGCCCGGGTTTAAATGTAATAGTTATATTTAAATTTAATTCTTGCACCCTAGGTTTGACCTTTTGGTTCACTTGGTGGCTCTAGCGAAACCAAACTAGAATAAAAGTCCATAATCAATCCGGGTAGAATATAGTATTCTATATGTGCATGCTTACTATATATATTATATATTATACAACATGCTTCGCATGTTTAATAATATGACGCGTATTTTATATATATATGTGCATGCGCGCTAAACAAGATGAGACAAATAATAACAAAACCCCTCAAACAAATTATATTAAGTCCTAAGCGTTCAAAGATATTTGGAATATCGAAACGTTGCCTTCTAGCATGGTAAAGCGATAGAGTATTAAATATTTAATATAAGTTTGTTGTGTTCACACAAGGCAAATATTAAATATTTAAGATGTTGCTTTATCACATTTGATGCTTATACATAGACTGAACGATGTTGTTTTGTTGTGTCACACAAGGACAGTGTTTTTCTTTCGAATATATGGAAGTGCTAGGTTGGACTTAACTTGGATAATTTTTGATTCGGATGTGTCCACACTTGATCAAAATAATCTAAGAGGCAAATTGAAAGGGAGTTACATAGTGATGTAATTGACAAATAGGTGTCTACCTATTTATTTATATATCGTTTGTTGTGTCACACAAGGCTATATACATTTGAAATGGGATCCTTATTCTCACTAGCAAATCTTTAATTAGATTTGCCGAACTGTATATTGAGGGTAATATAGTTTGATGAAAATAGTGGGAGATACCAATTTAAAATAAAGACCTAATTTATTTTTGTAATTAATTAAAATGAATGTATGCTAAAATGTTGTTAAATTATAAATTCATTTACAGAATTTTACGATGTCTAATTCACTATCACTGCGGAGCATATTAGATGCTAATTAACCGGACCAAATTAAAAGGACTGGTTAAAGAATTTGAGAATAGTTCTCAAGGCTGAAAAGCTATCTTATGTCTTTAATATGCTTATCCCTGCAATGGTTGCAGACAAACACTTGGGTGGCTAACGTTGATCAAAGGAAGGAATTTAATCGGTGGAATTCAAGGAGAACGCGAAGGAATTGGAGGTGAACTTGTACCTGAGGAAGCTAGAATTCTACAAGGGTATAATTCTTATTCTCCATCTCTTTCGTTTAATTAATAATTGTGCATAAAGAAAGATCATGGTGATGGTTTGTATAAAATTTTAAAATCTGATTTTATCGCGCTTCCGCACTATTAATGTAATTTGATTGCATGTTCGCGTTATACAAACCTAACACTAATGAACCAATAAGAAGGTCGCCCTAAATCAAGACTTGTGTGAGATGTACACATTGTTTTTAATGCAATAGTGATGAGATTGCTCCTTCTGATGCTAATCAAACTAGAACGAAGTAATAAGACTCCTAATCACCTCTTTCTTTGATAATTTGAAGGAAACTAACGAAACAATAAGAAGGCTTCCCTAAATCGAGACTTGTGTGAGATGTACATATCGTTTTGAACGCGATAGTGATGAGATTGCTCCTTCTGATGCTAATCCAACAAGAACGAAGTAATAAGACTCCTAATCACCTCTTTCTTTGATAATTTGAAAGAAACTAACGAAACAATGAGAAGGCTTCCCTAAATCGAGACTTGTGTGAGATGTACACATCGTTTTGAACGCGATAGTGATGAGATTGCTCCTTTAGATGCTAATCAAACTAGAACGAAGAAATATGACTCCTAATCACCTCTGTCTTTGACAATTTGAAGGAAACTAACGAACTAATAAGAAGGCTTCCTAAATCGAGACTTGTGTGAGATGTACACATTGTTTTGAATGAGATAGTGATGAGATTGCTCCTTCTGATGCTAATCAAACTAGAACGAAGTAATAAGACTCCTAATCACCTCTTTCTTTGATAATTTGAAGGAAACTAACGAAACAATAAGAAGGCTTCCCTAAATCGAGACTTGTGTGAGATGTACACATCGTTTTGACGCCATAGTGATTGGATTGCTCCTTCTGACGCTAATCAAACTAGAACGAAGTAATATGACTCATAATCACCTATTTCTTTGACAATTTGAAGGAACCAATGAACCAATTCGAAGGTCTCCCTAAATCAAGACTTGTGTGAGATGTACACATCGTTTTGAACGCGATAATGATAAGATTGCACCTTTTGATGGTAGTCAAACTAGAACGAAGTAATAAGACTCCTAATCTCACCTCTTTCTTTGACAATTTGAAGGAACTAATGAACCAATAAGAAGGTCTCCCTAAATCAAGACTTGTGTGAGATGTACATATTGTTTTAAACGCGATAGTGATGAGATTGCTCCTTCTGATGCTAATCAAACTAGAACGAAGTAATAAGACTCCTAATCACCTCCTTCTTTGATAATTTGAAGGAAACTAACGAAACAATAAGAAGGCTTCCCTAAATCGAGACTTGTGTGAGATGTACACATCGTTTTGAACACGATAGTGATGAGATTGCTCCTTCTGATGCTAATCAAACTAGAACGAAGTAATATGACTCCTAATCACTTCTTTCTTTGACAATTTGAAGGAACTAATGAACCAATAAGAAGGTCTCCCTAAATCAAGACTTGTGTGAGATGTACACATTGTTTTTAATGCGATAGTGATGAGATTGCTCCTTCTGATGCTAATCAAACTAGAACGAAGTAATAAGACTCCTAATCACCTCTTTCTTTGATAATTTGAAGGAAACTAACGAAACAATAAGAAGGCTTCCCAAAATCGAGACTTGTGTGAGATGTACACATCGTTTTAAACGCGATAATGATGAGATTGCTCCTTCTGACGCTAATCAAACTAGAACGAAGTAATATGACTCATAATCACCTATTTCTTTGACAATTTGAAGGAACCAATGAACCAATTCGAAGGTCTCCCTAAATCAAGACTTGTGTGAGATGTACACATCGTTTTGAACGCGATAGTGATAAGATTGCACCTTTTGATGGTAGTCAAACTAGAACGAAGTAATAAGACTCCTAATCTCACCTCTTTCTTTGACAATTTGAAGGAACTAATGAACCAATAAGAAGGTCTCCCTAAATCAACACTTGTGTGAGATGTACACATTGTTTTTAATGCGATAGTGATGAAATTGCTCCTTCTGATGCTAATCGAACTAGAACGAAGTAATAATACTCTTAATCACGTCTTTCTTTGATAATTTGAAGGAAACTAACGAAACAATAAAAAGGATTCCCTAAATCGAGACTTGTGTGAGATGTACACATCGTTTTGAACGCGATAGTGATAAGATTGCACCTTTTGATGGTAGTCAAACTAGAACGAAGTAATAAGACTCCTAATCTCACCTCTTTCTTTGACAATTTGAAGGAACTAATGAACCAATAAGAAGGTCTCCTTAAATCAACACTTGTGTGAGATGTACACATTGTTTTAAACGCGATAGTGATGAGATTGCTCCTTCTGATGCTAATCGAACTAGAACGAAGTAATAAGACTCCTAATCACCTCTTTCTTTGATAATTTGAAGGAAACTAACGAAACAATAAGAAGGCTTCCCTAAATCGAGACTTGTGTGAGATGTACATGTTTTAAACGCGATAGTGATGAGATTGCTTCTTTAGATGCTAATCAAACTAGAACAAGGTAATAAGACTCCAAATCACCTCTTTCTTTGATAATTTGAAGGAAACTAACGAACCAATAAGAAGGTCTCCCTAAATCAAGACTTGTATGAGATATACACATTATTTTTAACGCGATAGTGATGAGATTGCTCCTTCTGATGCTAATCAAACTAGAACGAAGTAATAAGACTCCTAATCTCACCTCTTTCTTTGACAATTTGAAGGAACTAATGAAACAATAAGAAGGCTTCCCTAAATCAAGAACTGTGTGAGAGGTACATGTTTTGAACGCGATAGTGATGAGATTGCTTCTTTAGATGCTAATCAAACTAGAACGAAGTAATAAGACTCCAAATCACCTCTTTCTTTGATAATTTGAAGGAAACTAACGAAACAATAAGAAGGTCTCCCCAAAATGAGACTTGTGTGAGATGTACACATCGTTTTGAACGCTATAGTGATGAGATTGCTCCTTTAGATGCTAATCAAACTAGAACGAAGTAATATGACTCCTAATCACCTCTTTCTTTGACAATTTGAAGGAACTAATAAACCAATTCGAAGGTCTCCCTAAATCAAGACTTGTGTGAGATGTACACATCGTTTTGAACGCGATAGTGATGAGATTGCAACTTTTGATGCTAGTCAAACTAGAAGGAAGTAATAAGACTCCTAATCTCACCTCTTTCTTTGACAATTTGAAGGAACTAATGAACTAATAAGAAGGTCTCCCTAAATCAAGACTTGTGTGAGATGTACACATTGTTTTAAACGCGATAGTGATGAGATTGCTCCTTCTGATGCTAGTCAAACTAGAACGAAGTAATAAGACTCCTAATCTCACCTTTTTCTTTGACAATTTGAAGGAACTAATGAACCAATAAGAAGGTTTCCCCAAATCAAGACTTGTGTGAGATGTACACATTGGTTTAAACGCGATAGTGATGAAATTGCTCCTTCTGATGCTAATCGAACTAGAACGAAGTAATAAGACTCCTAATCACCTTTTTCTTTGATAATTTGAAGGAAACTAACGAAACAATAAGAAGGCTTCCCTAAATCGAGACTTGTGTGAGATGTACACATTGTTTTGAACGCGATAGTGATGAGATTTCTCCTTCTGATGCTAGTCAAACTAGAACGAAGTAATAAGACTCCTAATCTCGCCTCTTTCTTTGAGAATTTGAACGAACTAATGAACCAATATGAAGGTCTCTCTAAATAATAACTTGTGTGAGATGTACACATTATTTTGAACGCGATAGTGATGAGATTGCTCCTTTAGATGCTAATCAAACTAGAACGAAGTAATATGACTCCTAATCACCTATTTCTTTGACAATTTGAAGGAACTAATGAACCAATTCGAAGGTCTCCCTAAATCAAGACTTGTGTGAGATGTACACATCGTTTTGAACGCGATAGTGATGAGATTGCAACTTTTGATGCTAGTCAAACTAGAACGAAGTAATAAGACTCCTAATCTCACCTCTTTCTTTGACAATTTGAAGGAACTAATGAACCAATAAGAAGGTCTCCCTAAATCAAGACTTGTGTGAGATGTACACATTGTTTTAAACGCGATAGTGAT
The DNA here is from genome assembly GCA_034770075.1 of Aralia elata. NCBI lineage: Eukaryota > Viridiplantae > Streptophyta > Magnoliopsida > Apiales > Araliaceae > Aralia > Aralia elata. The sequence goes on from CM068382.1 coordinate 39,400,535, forward strand.
GAGATTGCTCCTTCTGATGCTAGTCAAACTAGAACGAAGTAATAAGACTCCTAATCTCACCTCTTTCTTTGACAATTTGAAGGAACTAATGAACCAATAAGAAGGTCTCCCTAAATCAAGACTTGTGTGAGATGTACACATTGGTTTAAACGCGATAGTGATGAAATTGCTCCTTCTGATGCTAATCGAACTAGAACGAAGTAATAAGACTCCTAATCACCTCTTTCTTTGATAATTTGAAGGAAACTAACGAAACAATAAGAAGGCTTCCCTAAATCGAGACTTGTGTGAGATGTACACATTGTTTTGAACGCGATAGTGATGAGATTGCTCCTTCTGATGCTAGTCAAACTAGAACGAAGTAATAAGACTCCTAATCTCACCTCTTTCTTTGAGAATTTGAACGAACTAATGAACCAATATGAAGGTCTCTCTAAATAATAACTTGTGTGAGATGTACACATTATTTTGAACGCGATAGTGATGAGATTGCTCCTTTAGATGCTAATCAAACTAGAACGAAGTAATATGACTCCTAATCACCTATTTCTTTGACAATTTGAAGGTACTAATGAACCAATTCGAAGGTCTCCCTAAATCAAGACTTGTGTGAGATGTACACATCGTTTTGAACGCGATAGTGATGAGATTGCAACTTTTGATGCTAGTCAAACTAGAACGAAGTAATAAGACTCCTAATTTTACCTCTTTCTTTGACAATTTGAAGGAACTAATGAACCAATAAGAAGGTCTCCCTAAATCAAGACTTGTGTGAGATGTACACATTGTTTTAAACGCGATAGTGATGAGATTGCTCCTTCTGATGCTAATCAAACTAGAACGAAGTAATAAGACTCCTAATCACCTCTTTCTTTGATAATTTGAAGGAAACTAACGAAACAATAAGAAGGCTTCCCTAAATCAAGACCTGTGTGAGATGTACATGTTTTGAACGCGATAGTGATGAGATTGCTCCTTTAGATGCTAATCAAACTAGAACGAAGTAATAAGACTCCAAATCACCTCTTTCTTTGATAATTTGAAGGAAACTAACAAAACAATAAGAAGGTCTCCCCAAAATGAGACTTGTGTGAAATGTACACATCGTTTTGAACGCTATAGTGATGAGATTGCTCCTTCTGATGCTAATCAAACTAGAACGAAGTAATAAGACTCCTAATCACCTTTTTCTTTGACAATTTGAAGAAACTAATGAACCAATAAGAAGGTCTCCCTAAATCAAGACTTGTGTGAGATGTACACATTGTTTTGAACGCGATAGTGATGAGATTGCTCCTTCTGATGCTAGTCAAACTAGAACGAAGTAATAAGACTCCTAATCTCACCTCTTTCTTTGACAATTTGAAGGAACTAATGAACCAATAAGAAGGTCTCCCTAAATCAAGACTTGTGTGAGATGTACACATTGTTTTAAACGCGATAGTGATGAGATTGCTCCTTCTGATGCTAATCGAACTAGAACGAAGTAATAAGACTCCTAATCACCTCTTTCTTTGATAATTTGAAGGAAACTAACGAAACAATAAGAAGGCTTCCCTAAATCGAGACTTGTGTGAGATGTTGCAATATTCCGATCCCTAAAAAGATTTGTATATGTAAATTATAGGTTTAATAAATGAAATTTCATAATCTGATCTTGTATTATGTGATTGTGCATTTTATTTAACAATTAGGTCAAATAAAAAATTTTCGCCCAGCAGTTGTGTCGTGCTTAATCGGACAAAATGATTTATCGTGCTTCCGGCGAATTCACCGGGAAGCGTTTCGGCAAGTTATTTTTGTAAGCTGTTGTGTCGTGATTGGAATTGACGAAGTGCTTCGTCGTGCTTCGACATTAATATAATATTATATTAACTGATAAAATTTTAAAATAAGATAAATAGGGTTGAAAATGTTACACGGAAATAGAAACCCTAAGTTAAAAACCCTAATTGATAATAATTGTCTGAATTGATTAATTAAAACCCTAATTATTGTACAATAATCTTAATTGATGTAATTAAGATTTAAATGATGAATCATAATATTAATTATGAATTATTAAGATTAAATTAAACCCTAAACAAAAGATTAAAACCCTAATTATAGGATTGAAAACCCTAAACCCTAATTAGAAAACCTAAAACCCTAATTTGGTTCAATAACCCTAATTTATGAAATGTAAAACCTTAATTATGATATATAAACCTAATTAGGGTATTACTAAACCTAAATTAACATCCTAATCATGATTAGTAAAAATCTAGGTTTAATTAGTAAGTAAAATAAATCAAAATTAAAATCCTAGCCAATGAAAATGAAGCCAGGAGTGTTCAAGCTTGTGCTTGGCACACTCCAGCACAAGTAGGTGAATCACACCAGATGATAAGCAGCACAAGTCAAATGGTAGGATATTTGTAGAGGCAAAAATTTGGAATCTAGTAAGAAAACCCTAATTTCAAAACCTATAAATAGAATGAGATGCTAGAGTTAAAAGCTACGAAATTTTAAAGCTTATACACTCACATATCCAGCCTAAACAAACCCTAGCAATCACAAGCTCAGAATCAGAAGCCAGAAATCAAAATTTGAAGAAAAAGGTGCACAAAACCCTAATTTATGTTTGATCTTCAAGCCTGGAAAATTTTTGTGTTTTAGATGTTTAGGAATCCTTGTTAAGATGTTATTTAGTGATCTGGGCGGTTAAAACATGTTTACATAACATCTAGATATGAAAATCAAGTCAAAAACTCAAACTGTTATTGGCAGTCAAGAACAGTCTGACAAGCCTTTTTGTCAGATCTTTTGATCGTCTTAGGATGTTTGTTTGATGTGTTTTAAAGTATGAATCTATAGTATGCCATGTTAACTTTAATATCCAAGTGGTAGAAGTCCAAAATTATTTCACAGTAAGAAGATATAAGTGGTCAAAATCCTTTGACCGTTCAGATTTTTGCACGTTTCTGGGTAACCCAGAAACTTATGAAGAACTCTGACAAGGTTTGTCAGAAGTTCATGCTGCCCAGAATTGATCTAGATGACATGTTTTGTGTAATTTATTGGCTTAGACTTGTTGTATGCTATATGAACTACAACCTTGAATCATTAAAACACCTAAACAATCAATGAATTGAATGAAATTAACAGTCAAACCAAGTTGACCGTTATGACTGGATGAGTTTCTGGGTTACCCAGAAACTCAAGAACAGTCATGAACGGGGTAGTTTGACCATCAAATTTAGAGTATGATATGATTTATTTTGAGGTGAAATTTGTTATGTCGTTGTACACTGCCATGTTGACTATAACAACAAACAAAAATCAAACACAAAGATCAAACGAGTTGAGATTAATTTGAGGTCAAAAGTCACTGTTGGACGTTGACCAAGTGTTCTTCATGAAGAACACCTTTAGCGACGATATTCATCCCAAACCCAGAAAACTAAAGAAATAAGCAGACCGTCGCTAAAGCCCTTTAGCGACGGATTTTTAATAAAAATAAATAAAAATTAATTAAATAAATTATAAAATAATAAATAAATATTAAATAATTATTAAAATTAATACGAAAATTCATTATATTAAATTATAAAAATTTATTTTTTTAATACTTTTATATATTCTGAATTATTATTTAAATTAATTAAATATTAAATAATAATTATGATAAATCATTTAATAATTATTTTAATTATTTAAAAATGATATTAAATTATTAAATAATTATATTAATTATTTAAAAATGATATTAGGGTAAATAAAATTATAATATATAATAATTAAATAAAATATTAAATATTTAAATATTATTAATGATAAATAAATCATTTAAATAATATATTTAGTCTTTAAAAATTACTTTAAATGATAATTAAATCATTTATATATTAAATTAAGTTTTGAAAATTATTATAAGTAATAATTAAATTATTCTAATGATAAAATAAATTCTAAAAATATTATTAATGATAAATAAATCATTTAAATAATATTTTAAATATCTAAAAATATTCTAAATGATAAATAAATCATTTAAATAACATATTAAATGTTTTAAAAATATTCTAAATAATAATTAAATCATTTAAAAATATTCCTAAGCTTGTAAAATTATTTAAAAATACTTCCAAGCTTCTAAAAATTATTTAAAAATAATACCAAGCTTCTAAAAATATTATAAATAATAATTAAATTATTTAGACTAATAATTCGACTTCCAAATGAAGTTTTATCGAACAATCTATGTGTTTAGCCATTAAGGACGCGACCGAGATACCGAATTAACGTCGAACCTTAATGAAACTTGTTTAGATTAACGCGATACATGTTTATATACGTGCTAACACTTATTATTGGTATACGTAGACTACGTGCGTTGACTGATTATATTAAATTATAGTGAGCTACGATAAGGCAAGTGTCCTAACCTTACTCAACTTATATTAAGCAAGTATTATACATCTTGCTATCAATTATTGTGAAGTTATTGCTTCTTGTTCAGCATAACTTAAGAAATGAATCATTGCTCATATATTGTTTATTCGAGCTAAATTGTTGTGTCAAACCAAATTGTTTGGTAAGACATCTATACTGAGTAAATAGAAATGCCTTCATAGGAAGGCCAAGAAATGTCGATAATATATTGACCACAAATGGTAGGATTATATGCATACTCCTAGGATATTGGTGAGGCTGATCACCTACCAGATATCCAAAACTCAAATGGTTCTAAGTCATTAAAGACTGATAGAACTAAAATGAAAATATATGGTTCATGTACAGAACCCTCAGTATACATCATTGACATCTTTTTCAAATCAAACACATGGTGTTTACATATTCAAATGAACTTGCTGAGCATTTGTAGCTCATACTTGCGCATATCTTCTTTTGCAGCTATAAATGATATCCCTGGCACGTCTGGGACTAACACGGGAAAAAGCCATGCTTATTAGCTTTAATTTCTGTAGTTGAATACTTTAAGTCTTTTAAAGACTTGTTGTTGTAATAACTTAGTATAACGAATGATGTAACTGAACAAAATATTATGTAATATATTATGATCCTTTATGTTATAGAATGCGTCATACTCTGATCTTTAAATTCTTTAGAATAGTTGTACTAAGTTAAATACAGTGTCTATATGAACTATACATCTGAATGAGGGTATCTAAATGATGTTGAGAGTCCTATAAGCTCCGGGGTTACACTTAATGAGCGCTGGTAAGGTGCCATCTTTACCGGAATGCGCCCCTCAGTTCTATGGACAATCTTATCATTAATACTGTGAATGTCAGATAGATAGGGAATATTGATATGAAAGAGATATTCATAAGATATGAATCTATATATCTCTAAGTGAGGGTATCCAAACACAGACAACGTTCTGGCCGGAACTAGTACCTGTTATGGGATACTGTGAATCTTGGATAGGTAGAAGTCATATTTTATTGAATATTTATAGATGTATAGTTTCACGTGAGCACCAGATCTGCTACAGGGGAGTGTAGAGATTTGGGGGCGTCACAGGTTGGTATCAGAGCTGTAGATTATAGCTCTAAGGTAGTTAGGAAATACCTTAGGATATGATCTTCGAGTCCGTAAAATACTTAATGATACATAAAATAATCTTAAAAGCTTTATCTTATGTGTAAATTTGTTTCCCCATAAATACTAAATAAATTAAAATTCTTTTGTAGGATGGCAGGAGTAAACCAACACATAGGATGGTTATCAGACAGTGAGCCCGATGAGGTGCCTGATTACGAGCCAGCTACCCCTGAGCTAGATTTAGAGGATGAAGACCCAGAGGAGGAGGAACTTATCCATGACGAGGAGATATTAGAGGCAGAGGAAGCAGAGAACCCTGTAGATGGGCAGTTAGTAGACCCTGATTCTGAAGAGGATATTCGAGCAGGCCAGATGATGAGTGTCGAAAGACACGAAGAGATAGTTATTCAGTTGGTACAGCAGTCAACAGTAGGGTTAGAAGCTGCTAACTCTCGGGCAAACATAGCGGCAGGATTATTGGAGAGTGAGCGAGATACGACTCGGCGTCTGAGGACACTTCTTCAGGCCACTCAGAGGGAGAAACAGGAGGCACAGATGCAGGCATACAGAGCCGATAGGAAGAGTAAGGCGGCATTTGATGGCCTAGAGCGACGAGTAGTTTTAGGTAGCCGTATATGGAGGAAGAAGGAGAAGGAGGTCATTATAGATCGATAGAGCAGTAGTCGGTCATATGATACGAGATGCTTATAAGGGGACGCGTGATAGCGCAGTTTAGTTTAGTTTCTTTATTGTTCCCCCGTAAGTTTATGTTAGTGTACCTTTAGTACGATATCAAAATTTTGATTTGTAAAATAGAAAATTCCCTTGTCAATTTTCTTGTAATAACATAAAGTAGTATTTAACTACTAGTCTGGTTAGTTAATCTTTGTTGCATGTTATATACAAGTTGTGTTTATTTAATCAAATTGTAGTTCTATGTAAGCATATCTTTGTATTTATACTTGCTTTTCTTTATTTTAGAACCATGGCATCAGGACGAAGAGCCCAAGCCCGAACTGAGACCACCGAACCAAATCCCACACAACAATTAGTAAATATCCTTTTAGAAACCTTACAAAACCGTCCACCACCTCAACCCACCCCAGTTAATCCACAGGGTACAATATTCAAGGACTTTAAACTTGTAGGATCACCGGAATTTAAGGGAGCTGCGGAACCAATTGAGGCACAAACATGGGTTACTGAGATAGAGAAGTTTTTCAGGGTAACTAATGTTGGCGAAGATCAAAAGACGATCTTTGCCACCTTTTTCCTCAAGGGTGAGGCAAACCATTGGTGGGAAAATACAAAAATTCGTGCAGGTGAAGATATAATTCCTTGGACTAGGTTTAAGGAACTATTCTTCGAAAATTATTTTCCCCAATCAATGCAGGATCGTATGGAGGTACGATTCTTAGAATTGAAACAAGGACAGCTTACCGTATCTCAGTATACGGCTAAGTTCAATGAATTAGCCAGGTTTGCCCCACACCAGGTTAGTATAGAGGTAAGGAAGACCAGAAGGTACGAAGAGGGATTGAAACCCCAAATTCGTAGTAAGTTGTCAGTGTTTCAAGTGAAAACTTTTCCTGAAATTCTCGAGAAAGCTATCATAGCTGAAAATGAGAATGAAGCGTTAATAAAATTTCATAAGGAAAAGAGAAGTTTGAATGAAGGAGGGAAGTTTAAAGGAGAAATTAGTACGGGGGTACTAATAATAACAAAAGGAAGTGGGATGCCACTGTTCATACAAACTTTGTGAGGAGGAATAACAATTACAATAATAACAACAACAATAGAAACCAGAACAATAACAATAAGGTGGATCGTTGTGCCATATGCGGAAAGAATCACCTAGGGTTATGTCGCCAGAGAGTGGTTACTTGTTACCATTGTGGGCAAGAGGGACATTATTCCTCCTACTGTCCTAAAAAGGGTAATGATAATACTCGTCAGGGTAACCCGAATGTTACTTGTTACACATGTGGTGCAACTGGGCATGTATCTAGGAATTGCCCGAGGAGTAGGAACCAATCTGGGCGAGGAAACCAAGTCCCAAACAATAACTCCAAACCAACAGTAGCGGGAGCTGGGGGTCCAGGTCGTCCAACCACAAGAACGTTTAATATGACGACAAGGGATGCTGTTGCTGCACCAGACGTGGTAACATGTATCATCCCTATCGACACTTTAAATGCATATGTGTTGTTCGACTCTAGTGCTACTTGTTCATTTGTGTCTAATAGCTTTGTTAAGAAATTGTCAATACCATGCGAAGATTTAGACATACCTTTTAATGTGGAAATCGCAAACAATGAGATAATTCCCGTCAAAACCATCTATAAGAATTGTGCTATAGAGATTAAGGGACACAAGTTTCTTGTGAACCTCATTCCCATACAACTAGGGGAATTTGATATAATCTTAGGCATGGATTGGCTGAGGAATTATAATGCAATAATTGACTGCCAGCAGAAGCGGCTGAATTTAGTGACTGCTTCAGAGTCAAAAGTAGTTTTTAAAGGTGGTTGTTCACCTAAACGATCTCACTATCTGACAGTAATGCAGGCAGCGAGATTGCTTAGGAAGGGTTGTACAGGCTATTTGGCATATATAGTAGATACTCGCAAAGAAGGAGTAAAGCTAGAACAAATACCTGTAGTTAGAGAATTTCCGGATGTGTTTCCAGATGACTTACCTGGTTTACCTCCGGACAGGGAGATCGAATTTGTTATTGATCTAGCGCCAGGTACGGCACCAGTTTCTAAGGCACCGTACAGAATGGCACCTGTAGAGTTGAAGGAGTTACTTGTGCAGCTACAAGAACTCTTAGACAAAAAGTACATACAACCGAGTGTTTCACCTTGGGGAGCACCGATGTTGTTTGTAAAGAAGAAGGATGGAACATTAAGGTTGTGTATTGATTATAGAGAACTAAATAAGTTAACCATAAAGAACAAATATCCTTTACCACGAATTGATGATTTGTTTGACCAGTTGAAAGGGGCTGAATACTTTTCAAAGATCGACATACGATCAGGTTATCATCAATTAAAGGTAAGAAAAGAAGATGTGCCGAAGACAGCGTATAGGACACGCTACGGACATTATGAGTTTCTTGTGATGTCTTTTGGATTAACAAATGCGCCGGCAGCATTCATGGACTTAATGAACAGAGTGTTTAAACCATGCTTGGACAAATTTGTCGTAGTGTTCATCGATGATATTTTAGTATACTCGAGAACAAAAGAGGAGCATGTTGAACACTTAAGAAGCATATTGGAGATATTACGCAAGGAACAACTTTATGCAAAGTTTTCCAAGTGTGAATTCTGGTTGGAACGAGTCCAGTTCTTGGGTCATATAATTGAACAAAGAATGGAATAAGCGGTAGATCCAGCCAAGATAGAAGCGGTTGTAAATTGGGAATAACCCACAACTCCAACAGAAGTAAGAAGTTTTTCTCGGTTTAGCAGGGTATTATCGGCGTTTTATACAAGATTTTTTCAAAGATAGCGACCCCCCGCTAACCAATTTGACTCGAAAGACGGTGAAGTACGTCTGGGCAGACAAATGTGAAGAAAGCTTCCAAGAGTTGAAGAAGCGGTTAAGTATGGCACCAGTGTTATCTTTACCAGATGATACAGGAGGTCTCGTTGTTTATAGTGATGCATCACACAAAGGGTTAGGGTGTGTGTTAATGCAACATGGGAAAGTGATTGCATATGCATCAAGACAACTCAAAGATTATGAGAAGAGGTAATCCTACGCATGATCTTGAGTTAAGCCGCCGTAGTATTTTGCCTTGAAAATTTGGAGGCATTATTTGTACGGAGAGAAGTGTGAAATATACACAGATCACAAGAGTCTAAAATATATTTTCACACAAAAGGAGGTTAAATATGAGACAAAGGAAGATGGCTAGAATTGATAAAAGATTTTGATTGTGAGATCTTATATCATCCAGGGAAAGCCAACGTCGTAGCAGACGCACTAAGTAGGAAGAACCAGGAGAAATTGAAACGTGATGACTAATAACGAGATACTGATAAAAGAGTTTGACAAACTTGAGATTGAGGTGAGAGTTCCAGTTTAACTCTACCCAGAAGTTTATTTGTCATCGAGGGTAGTTTCGACTTTATTGGACAGAGTCAAAGAACTACAGGAGACTGATGCAGAATGTCAGAAGTATAAGGCAGAAATGACTCATAAAAAGAATGTTAAAGTTTAGAGTGGATAAAGATGGAGTACTGAGATACGAAAATAGAATTTGGGTACCTTCAGTACAAGAACTAAAAGACGAAATACTGAATGAAGCCCACAGTTCTAAATATCGCTGTACATCCAGGGAGTACAAAAATGTATAAAGACCTGAGCCAACATTTTTTGGTGGTCTAACATGAAAAGAGAGATAGCGGAATGGGTAAGTAAATGTTTAAACGTGTCAAAGGGTTAAAGCTGAACATCAGAAACCAAGTGGATTATTACAACCCTTAGAAATTCCTGAGTGAAAATGGGAGCATATTACCATGGATTTTGTAGTTGGTCTTCCAAATACACAGAAGAGGTCACAATGCCATTTGGGTAAATTGTAGATCGTCTTACCAAATCAGCTCATTTCCTACCCATCAAAATCAACTTCAGTCTAGACCAGTTAGCCAGACATTACATCAATGAAATCATTTCTAGACATGGAGTCCCCTGTTTCTATAGTATCAGACAGAGATCCACGATTTACTTCAAATTTTTGGACAAGTCTCCAGAAAAAATTTAGGAAAACTCAGTTGAGACTAAGTACAGCATACCATCCACAAACTGACGGTCAGAGTGAGAGAACCATTCAGACATTGGAAGACATGTTGCGCTCTTGCATCATGGATTTTTTCAAGGGAAGTTGGGGAAGATCAATTACCTTTAGGTAAAATTTGCCTACAACAATAGCTACCATGCCAGCATAGGAATGCCACCATTTGAAGCCCTATATGGGAGAAAATGTAGGACGCCTTTATGTTGGGACGAGGTTGGAGAACGGCAAATGCTAGGACCCGAAATAAGTGCAACAAACCACGGAAGGTAGTTCGAATTATACGGGGAAGATTACAAGCGTCACAAGATCGACAGAAGAAATATTGCTGATCAACACAGGAAAGTTACAAGATTTCGAAGTCGGTAGTCACGTATTCTTAAAAGTATCTCCGTGGAAGGGAAAAATAACGTTTCGGCAAGAAAGGCAAATTGAGTCCGAGATTTATTATTTAGGCCATTTCAAATATTAAGGGGAAGATAGGTGAGGTAGCCTATGAGGTAGCCCTACCTCCTGAACTAGAACATATTTCATAACGTGTTTCATGTGTCCGTATTACGACCGTACAAACCTGATTATAAACACGTTATTGATTACGAGCCCATTCAAATCGAGAAAGATTTATCTTATGAGGAAGTTCCTATTGAAATCATGGATAGGAAAGAACAAAATTTGCGAAATAAAAAGATACCTTCAGTTAAGGTTATCTGGAGAAATCAAAATATCGAGGAAGCTACGTGGGAGCTCGCAAGTAAAATGCGAGATAACTACCCACATTTATTTTCATAAGACTGCACTGTAAATTTCGAGGACGAAATTCTTATTAGTAGGGGTGAATGTAATATTCCGAACCCTAATAAGATTTGTATATGTAAATTATGTGTTTAATAAATGAAATTTCTTGTTCTGACTTGGTATTATGTGATTGTGTATTTTATTAAACAATTAGGTCAAATAAAAATTTTTCGCCCAGCAGCTGTGTCGTGCTTAATCGGACAAAATGATTTGTCGTGCTTCCGGCGAATTCACCGAGAAGCGTTTCGACAAATTATTTTTGTAAGCTGCTGTGTCGTACTTGGAATTGACGAAGTGCTTTGTCGTGCTTAGACATTAATATAATATTATATTAACTGATAAAATTTTAGAAATAAGTTAACCAGGGTTAGAATGTTACGCGGAAATAGAAACCCTAAATTGAAAACCCTAATTAGTAATAATTGTCCGAATTGATCAATTAAAACCCTAATTAGTATACAAAAATCTTAATTGATATAATTAAGATCTAAGTAATGAATCATAATATTAATTATGAATTATTAAACTTATATTAAAACCCTAAACGAAAGATTAAAACCCTAATTGTAGGATTGAAAACCCTAAACCCTAATTCGGAACCCTAAAACCTTAATTTGGTTTAATAACCCTAAATTATGAGATGATAAACTTTAATTATGATATATTAACTTAATTAAGTATTACTAAACTTAAATTAACATCCTAATCATGATTAATAAAAATCTAGATTAATTAGTAAGTAAAATAAATGAAAAATAAATTCTAGCCAATGGAAATTAAGCTAGGAGTGTGCAAGCTTGTGCTTGACACACTCCAGCACAAGTAGGTGAATCATACCAGCTTATAAGCAGCACAAGTTAAGTGGGAAGATATTTTTGGTGGCAAGATTTGGAAATTAAGCCTAGGAAACCCTAATTCAACACACGAACATGGGAACACCATGCGTTGCGAACACAGTCTTTAAACCCATCCAAGAGAAGCATATGATTGAAAAACTGGAACGGTTTCCTGTACTTCACTATAAGCAGCCCAGTGTTAATGATAACCGGGGAGTGATCAGACATACCCCTAGGACCAAAAGAAGCTTGAGCATGAGGAAACATAGAGAAGCATGAGGCGTTTCCAAGAGCATGATCAAGTTTTTTATTAATGGGACTGTTGCGTTGACAGTTCCACCACGTGAAAAAAGGCCCAATGCCGCGAATGTCATCCGCCCCAATATAGTATAAACAGTCCTTAAAATCTTCCATACCAGAATCCCATGTATCATCAGCTCTATCCGTCTCATCCAAACTTTTAATGACATTAAAATCCCCCATGAGACACCAACAATCGGAAGAGAGGAGAGAAGAAAGCTCCCTCCAAAGGTCCCTCCTTTCGACTATAGTGTTTAACCCATATACAAAGGAAATCAAAAACTCAGGACTGTTGCTACCTAGCTGCTTAGCCTTACAATGGATCACTTGGGAAGAAACAAAAAGAATATCCACGTTCCAGAAGGATGGGTTCCAACCGACCCAAATACGCCCATTGTGATAATGATCATAATTGAAAACCCATTTCCAATTCCTACCAAGAGCTCTGGAAATTCTATTAGCTTTGTGCTCTTTAACACGGGTTTCAAGCAGCCCAACAAAAGAAATACTATTATCAATTAAAAACTGTTTAACATAAGCCTGCTTAGGCTTTTTATTGAGACCTCTAACATTGTAAGAAGCTAACATAACCATAAATTGTAGAGAGGAGTTAGGAGAGGTGTTACAACCATGACCCTTGCCCTTATTTCTTTTCTTGGCATGCCGAGGAAGTTCATTCCGTTTCCTGAATTTATGCTTTAGGTCCTTCCCCTCCAATTCGTCAACCACCTTAAGCCTAGAGACCAGTGGGTTATCAGCACAAGGGGAATCATTGTCAGACATGGAGTGGGAACCCGAGCCGGCTATCGGGGAGAAAGTATTGGAAGTGGCCATATCAGGCACATGATTAGCAGTATCTTTACCAGTTCTTGCTCCTCTTGAGACTGTAACCCAGTCGTTATGAGCTGGGGCAGAGACATCAGGAGATAAGGAACAATTATGAGATGGGACATCATTCTTTGGGCCTTTAACCAAGACTGCAGTACCAGCTTTGTTTGTTACGGCAACATCAGAAGCAGAGGTAAGCTCAGCTTTTGGAACCCACTTGAAGTTGGATTTGGGACATTTGATGGGGGAATGACTAAACACTATCGCGTTCAAAACGATGTGTACATCTCGCACAAGTCTCGATTAAGGGAAGCTTTTTTATTGTTTCGTTAGTTTTCTTCAAATTATCAAAGAAAGAGGTGATTAGGAGTCTTATTACTTCGTTCTAGTTAGATTAGCATCAGAAGGAGCAATTTCATCACTATCGCGTTCAAAACGATGTGTACATCTCACACAAGTCTCGATTTAGGGAAGCCTTCTTATTGTTTCGTTAGTTTCCTTCAAATTATCAAAGAAAGAGGTGATTAAGAGTCTTATTACTTCGTTCTAGTTTGATTAACATCAGAAGGAGCAATCTCATCACTATCGCGTTGAAAACAATGTGTACATCTCAAACAAGTCTTGATTTAGGGGGACCTTCTTATTGGTTCATTAGTTCCTTCAAATTGTCAAAGAAAGGGGTGATTAGGAGTCATATTACTTCGTTCTAGTTTGATTAGCATCTAAAGGAGCAATCTCATCACTATGGCATTCAAAACGATGTGTACATCTCAAGCAAGTCTTAATTTAGGGAGACCTTCTTATTGTTTCGTTAGTTTCCTTCAAATTGTCAAAGAAAGAGGTGATTATGAGTCTTATTACGTCGTTCTAGTTTGATAGCATTGGAAGGAGAAATCTCATCATTATCGCGTTCAAAACGATGTACACATCTCACACAAGTCTTGATTTAGGGAGACCTACTTATTGGTTCATTATTTCCTTCAAATTGTCAAAGAAAGAGGTGATTAGGAGTCATATTACTTCGTTCTAGTTTGATTAGCATCTAAAGGAGCAATCTCATCACTATCGCGTTCAAAACGATGTGTACATCTCACACAAATCTCGATTTAGGGAAGCCTTCTTATTGTTTCGTTAGTTTCCTTCAAATTGTCAAAGAAAGAGGTGATTAAGAGTCTTATTACTTCGTTCTAGTTTGATAAGTATCAGAAGGAGAAATCTCATCACTATCGCGTTCAAAACAATGTGTACATCTCACACAAGTCTCGATTTAGGGAAGCCTTCTTATTGTTTCGTTAGTTTCCTTCAAATTATCAAAGAAAGAGGTGATTAGGAGTCTTATTACTTCGTTCTAGTTTGATTAGCATCAGAAGGAGCAATCTCATCACTATCGCGTTCAAAACGATGTGTACATCTCACACAAGTTTTAATTTTCGGAGACCTTATTGGTTCATTAGTTCCTTCAAATTGTCAAAGAAAGAGGTGATTAGGAGTCATATTACATCGTTCTAGTTTGATTAGAATCTAAAGGAGCAATCTTATCACTATGGCTTTCAAAACGATGTGTACATCTCACGCAAGTCTTGATTTAGGGAGACCTTCTTATTGTTTAGTTAGTTTCCTTCAAATTGTCAAAGAAAGAGGTGATTATGAGTCTTATTACGTCGTTCTAGTTTGATTAGCATCGGAAGGAGCAATCTCATCACTATCGCGTTCAAAACGATGTGTACATCTCACACAAGTCTTGATTTAGGGAGACCTTCTTATTGGTTCATTATTTCCTTCAAATTATCAAAGAAAGTGGTGATTAGGAGTCATATTACTTCGTTCTAGTTTGATTAGCATCTAAAGGAGCAATCTCATCACTATCGCGTTCAAAACGATGTGTGCATCTCA
Source organism: Aralia elata (assembly GCA_034770075.1). Classification (NCBI taxonomy): domain Eukaryota; kingdom Viridiplantae; phylum Streptophyta; class Magnoliopsida; order Apiales; family Araliaceae; genus Aralia; species Aralia elata. The sequence goes on from CM068382.1 coordinate 39,415,541, forward strand.
CACAAGTCTCGATTTAGGGAAGCCTTCTTATTGTTTCGTTAGTTTCCTTCAAATTATCAAAGAAAGAGGTAATTAGGAGTCTTATTACTTCGTTCTAGTTTGATTAGCATCAGAAGGAGTAATCTCATCACTATCGCGTTCAAAACGATGTGTACATCTCACACAAGTCTCGATTTAAGGAAGCCTTCTTATTGTTTCGTCAGTTTACTTCAAATTATCAAAGAAAGAGGTGATTAGGAGTCTTATTACTTCGTTCTAGTTTAATTAGCATCAGAAGGAGCAATCTCATCACTATCGCGTTCAAAACGATGTGTACATCTCACACAAGTTTTGATTTTCGGAGACATTCTTATTGGTTCATTAGTTCCTTAAAATTGTCAAAGAAAGAGGTGATTAGGAGTCATATTACTTCGTTCTAGTTTGATTAGCATCTAAAGGAGCAATCTTATCACTATGGTGTTCAAAACGATGTGTACATCTCACGCAAGTCTTGATTTAGGGAGACCTTCTTATTGTTTCGTTAGTTTCCTTCAAATTGTCAAAGAGGTGATTAGGAGTCTTATTACGTCGTTCTAGTTTGATTAGCATCGGAAGGAGCAATCTCATCACTATCGCGTTCAAAACGATGTGTACATCTCACACAAGTCTTGATTTAGGGAGACCTTCTTATTGGTTCATTATTTCCTTCAAATTGTCAAAGAAAGTGGTGATTAGGAGTCATATTACTTCGTTCTAGTTTGATTAGCATCTAAAGGAGCAATCTCATCACTATCGCGTTCAAAACGATGTGTACATCTCACACAAGTCTGGATTTAGGGAAGCCTTCTTATTGTTTCGTTAGTTTCCATCAAATTATCAAAGAAAGAGGTGATTAGGAGTCTTATTACTTCGTTCTAGTTTGATTAGCCTCAGAAGGAGCAATCTCATCACTATCGCGTTCAAAACGATGTGTACATCTCACACAAGTCTCGATTTAGGGAAGCCTTCTTATTGTTTCGTTAGTTTCCTTCAAATTGTCAAAGAAAGAGGTGATTAGGAGTCTTATTACTTCGTTCTAGTTTGATAAGCATCAGAAGGAGAAATCTCATCACTATCGCGTTCAAAACGATGTGTACATCTCACACAAGTCTCGATTTAGGGAAGCCTTCTTATTGTTTCGTTAGTTTCCTTCAAATTATCAAAGAAAGAGGTGATTAGGAGTCTTATTACTTCGTTCTAGTTTGATTATCATCAGAAGGAGCAATCTCATCACTATCGCGTTCAAAACGATGTGTACATCTCACACAAGTTTTGATTTTGGGAGACCTTTTTATTGGTTCATTAGTTCCTTCAAATTGTCAAAGAAAGAGGTGATTAGGAGTCATATTACTTCGTTCTAGTTTGATTAGCATCTAAAGGAGCAATCTCATCACTATGGCGTTCAAAACGATGTGTACATCTCACGCAAGTCTTGATTTAGGGAGACCTTCTTATTGTTTCGTTAGTTTCCTTCAAATTGTCAAAGAAAGAGGTGATTAGGAGTCTTATTACGTCGTTCTAGTTTGATTAGCATCAGAAGGAGCAATCTCATCACTATCGCGTTCAAAACGATGTGTACATCTCACACAAGTCTTGATTTAGGGAGACCTTCTTATTGGTTCATTAGTTCCTTCAAATTGTCAAAGAAAGAGGTGATTAGGAGTTATATTACTTCGTTCTAGTTTGATTAGCATCTAAAGGAGAAATCTCATCACTATCGCGTTCAAAACGATGTGTACATCTCACACAAGTCTCGATTTAGGGAGAGATTCTTATTGTTTCGTTAGTTTCCTTCAAATTATCAAAGAAAGAGGTGATTAGGAGTCTTATTACTTCGTTCTAGTTTGATTAGCATCAGAAGGAGAAATCTCATCACTATCGCGTTCAAAACGATGTGTACATCTCACACAAGTCTCGATTTAGGGAAGCCTTCTTATTGTTTCGTTAGTTTCCTTCAAATTATCAAAGAAAGAGGTGATTAGGAGTCTTATTACTTCGTTCTAGTTTGATTAGCATCAGAAAGAGCAATCTCATCACTATCGCGTTCAAAACGATGTGTACATCTCACACAAGTTTTGATTTTCGGAGACCTTCTTATTGGTTCATTAGTTCCTTCAAATTGTCAAAGAAAGAGGTGATTAGGAGTCATATTACTTCGTTCTAGTTTGATTAGCATCTAAAGGAGCAATCTTATCACTATGGCGTTCAAAACGATGTGTACATCTCACGCAAGTCTTGATTTAGGGAGACCTTCTTATTGTTTCGTTAGTTTCCTTCAAATTGTCAAAGAAAGAGGTGATTAGGAGTCTTATTACATCGTTCTAGTTTGATTAGCATCGGAAGGAGCAATCTCATCACTATCGCGTTCAAAACGATGTGTACATCTCACACAAGTCTTGATTTAGGGAGACCTTCTTATTGGTTCATTATTTCCTTCAAATTGTCAAAGAAAGTGGTGATTAGGAGTCATATTACTTCGTTCTAGTTTGATTAGCATCTAAAGGAGCAATCTTATCACTATGGTGTTCAAAACGATGTGTACATCTCACGCAAGTCTCGATTTAGGGAGACCTTCTTATTGTTTCGTTAGTTTCCTTCAAATTATCAAAGAAAGAGGTGATTAGGAGTCTTATTACTTCGTTCTAGTTTGATAAGTATCAGAAGGAGAAATCTCATCACTATCGCGTTCAAAACGATGTGTACATCTCACACAAGTCTCGATTTACGGAAGCCTTCTTATTGTTTCGTTAGTTTCCTTCAAATTATCAAAGAAAGAGGTGATTAGGAGTCTTATTACTTCGTTCTAGTTTGATTAGCATCAGAAAGAGCAATCTCATCACTATCGCGTTCAAAACGATGTGTACATCTCACACAAGTCTTGATTTAGGGAGACCTTCTTATTGGTTCATTAGTTCCTTCAAATTGTCAAAGAAAGAGGTGATTAGGAGTCATATTACTTCGTTCTAGTTTGATTAGCATCTAAAGGAGCAATCTCATCACTATCGCGTTCAAAACGATGTGTACATCTCACGCAAGTCTCGATTTAGGGAGACCTTCTTATTGTTTCGTTAGTTTCCTTCAAATTGTCAAAGAAAGAGGCGATTAGGAGTCTTATTACTTCGTTCTAGTTTGATTAGCATCTAAACGAGCAATCTCATCACTATCGCGTTCAAAAATGATGTGTACATCTTCACACAAGTCCTTGATTTAGGGAGACCTGCTTATTGGTTCATTATTTCCTTCAAATTGTCAAAGAAAGTGGTGATTAGGAGTCATATTACTTCGTTCTAGTTTGATTAGCATCTAAAGGAGCAATCTCATCACTATCGCGTTCAAAACGATGTGTACATCTCACACAAGTCTCGATTTAGGGAAGCCTTCTTATTGTTTCGTTAGTTTCCTTCAAATTATCAAAGAAAGAGGTGATTAGGAGTCTTATTACTTCGTTCTAGTTTGATTAGCATCAGAAGGAGCAATCTCATCACTATCGCGTTCAAAACGATCTGTACATCTCACACATGTCTCGATTTACGGAAACCTTCTTATTGTTTCGTTAGTTTCCTTCAAATTATCAAAGAAAGAGGTGATTAGGACTCTTATTACTTCGTTCTAGTTTAATTAGCATCAGAAGGAGCAATCTCATCACTATCGCGTTCAAAACGATGTGTACATCTCACACAAGTTTTGATTTTCGGAGACATTCTTATTGGTTCATTAGTTCCTTCAAATTGTCAAAGAAAGAGGTGATTAGGAGTCATATTACTTCGTTCTAGTTTGATTAGCATCTAAAGGAGCAATCTCATCACTATGGCGTTCAAAACGATGTGTACATCTCACGCAAGTCTTGATTTAGGGAGACCTTCTTATTGTTTCGTTAGTTTCCTTCAAATTGTCAAAGAAAGAGGTGATTAGGAGTCTTATTACGTCGTTCTAGTTTGATTAGCATCAGAAGGAGCAATCTCATCACTATCGCGTTCAAAACGATGTGTACATCTCACACAAGTCTTGATTTAGGGAGACCTTCTTATTGGTTCATTATTTCCTTCAAATTGTCAAAGAAAGTGGTGATTAGGAGTCATATTACTTCGTTCTAGTTTGATTAGCATCTAAAGGAGCAATCTCATCACTATCGCGTTCAAAACGATGTGTACATCTCACACAAGTCTCGATTTAGGGAAGCCTTCTTATTGTTTCGTTAGTTTCCATCAAATTATCAAGGAAAGAGGTGATTAGGAGTTTTATTACTTCGTTCTAGTTTGATTAGCATCAGAAGGAGCAATCTCATCACTATCGCGTTCAAAACGATGTGTAAATCTCACACAAGTCTTGATTTAGGGAGACCTTCTTATTGGTTCATTATTTCCTTCAAATTGTCAAAGAAAGAGGTGATTAGGAGTCATATTACATCGTTCTAGTTTGATTAGAATCTAAAGGAGCAATCTTATCACTGTGGCTTTCAAAACGATGTGTACATCTCACGCAAGTCTTGATTTAGGGAGATCTTCTTATTGTTTCGTTAGTTTCCTTCAAATTGTCAAAGAAAGAGGTGATTAGGACTCTTATTACTTCGTTCTAGTTTAATTAGCATCAGAAGGAGCAATCTCATCACTATCGCGTTCAAAACGATGTGTACATCTCACACAAGTTTTGATTTTCGGAGACATTCTTATTGGTTCATTAGTTCCTTCAAATTGTCAAAGAAAGAGGTGATTAGGAGTCATATTACTTCGTTCTAGTTTGATTAGCATCTAAAGGAGCAATCTTATCACTATGGCGTTCAAAACGATGTGTACATCTCACGCAAGTCTTGATTTAGGGAGACCTTCTTATTGTTTCGTTAGTTTTCTTCAAATTGTCAAAGAGGTGATTAGGAGTCTTATTACGTCGTTCTAGTTTGATTAGCATCGGAAGGAGCAATCTCATCACTATCGCGTTCAAAACGATGTGTACATCTCACACAAGTCTTGATTTAGGGAGACCTTCTTATTGGTTCATTAGTTCCTTCAAATTGTCAAAGAAAGTGGTGATTAGGAGTCATATTACTTCGTTCTAGTTTGATTAGCATCTAAAGGAGCAATCTCATCACTATCGCGTTCAAAACGATGTGTACATCTCACACAAGTCTCGATTTAGGGAAGCCTTCTTATTGTTTCGTTAGTTTCCATCAAATTATCAAAGAAAGAGGTGATTAGGAGTCTTATTACTTCGTTCTAGTTTGATTAGCATCAGAAGGAGCAATCTCATCACTATCGCGTTCAAAACGATGTGTACATCTCACACAAGTCTCGATTTAAGGAAGCCTTCTTATTGTTTCGTTAGTTTCCTTCAAATTATCAAAGAAAGAGGTGATTAGGAGTCTTATTACTTCGTTCTAGTTTGATTAGCATCAGAAGGAGCAATCTCATCACTATCGCGTTCAAAACAATGTGTACATCTTACACAAGTCTTGATTTAGGAAGACCTTCTTATTCGTTCATTAGTTCCTTCAAATTGTCAAAGAAAGAGGTGATTAGGAGTCATATTACATCGTTCTAGTTTGATTAGCATCTAGAGGATCAATCTCATCACTATCGCGTTCAAAACGATGTGTACATCTCACACAAGTCATTATTTAGAGAGACCTTCGTATTGGTTCATTAGTTCGTTCAAATTCTCAAAGAAAGAGGTGATTAGGAGTCCTATTACCTCGTTCTAGTTTGAGTAACATCAAAATGAGCAATCCAATCACTATGGCATCAAATCGATGTGTACATCTCACACACGTCTCGATTTAGGGAGACCTTCTTATTGTTTCGTTAGTTTCCTTCATATTGTCAAAGAAAGAGATGATTAGGAGTTTTATTACTTCGTTCTAGTTTGATTAGCATTAAAAGGAGCAATCTCATCACTATCGCGTTCAAAACGATGTGTACATCTCACACAAGTCTCGATTTAGGGAAGCCTTCTTATTGTTTCGTTAGTTTCCTTCAAATTATCAAAGAAAGAGGTGATTAGGAGTCTTATTACTTCGTTCTAGTTTGATTAGCATCAGAAAGAGCAATCTCATCATTATCGCGTTCAAAACGATGTGTACATCTCACACAAGTTTTGATTTTCGGAGACCTTCTTATTGGTTCATTAGTTCCTTCAAATTGTCAAAGAAAGAGGTGATTAGGAGTCATATTACTTCGTTCTAGTTTGATTAGCATCTAAAGGAGCAATCTCATCACTATGGCGTTCAAAACGATGTGTACATCTCAAACTTTTATTGATTTATGGAGTACTTCTTATTGTTTCGTTAGTTTCCTTCAAATTGTCAAAGAAAGAGGTGATTAGGAGTCTTATTACATCGTTCTAGTTTGATTAGCATCGGAAGGAGCAATCTCATCACTATCGCGTTCAAAACGATGTGTACATCTCACACAAGTCTTGATTTAGGGAGACCTTCTTATTGGTTCATTATTTCCTTCAAATTGTCAAAGAAAGTGGTGATTAGGAGTCATATTACTTCGTTCTAGTTTGATTAGCATCTAAAGGAGCAATCTCATCACTATCGCGTTCAAAACGATGTGTACATCTCACACAAGTCTCGATTTAGGGAAGCCTTCTTATTGTTTCGTTAGTTTCCTTCAAATTATCAAAGAAAGAGGTGATTAGGAGTCTTATTACTTCGTTCTAGTTTGATTAGCATCAGAAGGAGCAATCTCATCACTATCGCGTTCAAAACGATGTGTACATCTCACACAAGTCTCGATTTACGGAAGCCTTCTTATTGTTTCGTTAGTTTCCTTCAAATTATCAAAGAAAGAGGTGATTAGGACTCTTATTACTTCGTTCTAGTTTAATTAGCATCAGAAGGAGCAATCTCATCACTATCGCGTTCAAAACGATGTGTACATCTCACACAAGTTTTGATTTTCGGAGACATTCTTATTGGTTCATTAGTTCCTTCAAATTGTCAAAGAAAGAGGTGATTAGGAGTCATATTACTTCGTTCTAGTTTGATTAGCATCTAAAGGAGCAATCTTATCACTATCGCGTTCAAAACGATGTGTACATCTCACACAAGTCTTGATTTAGGGAGACCTTCTTATTGTTTCGTTAGTTTCCTTCAAATTGTCAAAGAGGTGATTAGGAGTCTTATTACGTCGTTCTAGTTTGATTAGCATCGGAAGGAGCAATCTCATCACTATCGCGTTCAAAACGATGTGTACATCTCACACAAGTCTTGATTTAGGGAGACCTTCTTATTGGTTCATTATTTCCTTCAAATTGTCAAAGAAAGTGGTGATTAGGAGTCATATTACTTCGTTCTAGTTTGATTAGCATCTAAAGGAGCAATCTCATCACTATCGCGTTCAAAAACGATGTGTACATCTCACACAAGTCTCGATTTAGGGAAGTCTTCTTATTGTTTCGTTAGTTTCCTTCAAATTATCAAAGAAAGAGGTGATTAGGAGTCTTATTACTTCGTTCTAGTTTGATTAGCATCAGAAGGAGCAATCTCATCACTATCGCGTTCAAAACGATGTGTAAATCTCACACAAGTCTTGATTTAGGGAGACCTTCTTATTGGTTCATTAGTTCCTTCAAATTGTCAAAGAAAGAGGTGATTAGGAGTCATATTACTTCGTTCTAGTTTGATTAGCATCTAAAGGAGCAATCTAATCACTATCGCGTTCAAAACGATGTGTACATCGCACACAAGTCTTGATTTAGGGAGACTTCTTATTTTTTCGTTCGTTTCCTTCAAATTGTCAAAGAAAGAGGTGATTAGGAGTCTTATTACTTCGTTCTAGTTTGATTAGCATCTAAAGGGAATGCAATCTCATCACTATCGCGTTCAAAACGATGTGTACATCCTCACCAACCAAGTTCTTGATTTTCGGAAGGACCTTCTTATTGGTTCATTAGTTCCTCCAAATTGTCAAAGAAAGAGGTGATTAGGAGTCATATTACTTCGTTCTAGTTTGATTAGCATCTAAAGGAGCAATCTAATCACTATGGCGTTCAAAACGATGTGTACATCTCACACAAGTCTCGATTTAGGGAGACCTTCTTATTGTTTCGTTAGTTTCCTTCAAATTGTCAAAGAAAGAGGTGATTAGGAGTTTTATTACTTCGTTCTAGTTTGATAAGCATCAGAAGGAGCAATCTCATCACTATCGCGTTCAAAACAATGTGTACATCTCACACAAGTCTTGATTTAGGGAGACCTTCTTATTGGTTCATTAGTTCCTTCAAATTGTCAAAGAAAGAGGTGATTAGGAGTCATATTACTTCGTTTCGCTAGTTTTGGATTAGCATCCTAAAGGAGCTAATTCTCATCACTATCGCCACGCGTTCAAAAACCGATGTGTACATCCTCACGCAAGTCTCGATTTAGGGAAGACCTTCTTATTGTTTCGTTAGTCTTCCTTCAAATTATCAAAGAAAGCGGTGATTAGGAGTCATATTACTTCGTTCTAGTTTTGCATTAGCATCAGAAGGAGCAAATCTCATCACTATTGGCGCGTTCAAAACGATGTGTACATCTCACCACAAGTCTTCATTTGGAAGACCTTCGTTATTGTTATCGTTAGTTTGCCTTCAAAATTGTCAAAGAAAGAGGTGATTAGGAAGTCATATTACTTCGTTCTAGTTTGATTAGCATCTAAAGGAGCAATCTCATCACTATCGCGTTCAAAACGGTGTGTACATCTCACACAAGTCTCGATTTAGGTAGACCTTCTTATTGTTTCGTTAGTTCCTTCAAATTATCAAAGAAAGAGGTGATCAGGAGTCTTATTACTTCGTTCTAGTTTGATTAGCATCAGAAGGAGCAATCTCATCACTATCGCGTTCAAAACGATGTGTACATCTCACACAAGTCTTAATTTAGAGAGACCTTCGTATTGGTTCATTAATTCCTTCAAATTGTCAAAGAAAGAGGTGATTAGGAGTCTTATTACTACGCTCTAGTTTGATTAGCATCAGAAGGAGCAGTCTCATCACTATCGCATTCAAAACGATGTGTACATCTCACAGAAGTCTTAATTTAGGGAGACCTTCGTATTGCTTCATTAGTTCCTTCAAATTGTCAAAGAAAGAGGTGATTAGGAGTCATATTACTTCGTTCTAGTTTGATTAGCATCTAAAGGAGCAATATAATCACTATCGCGTTCAAAACGATGTGTACATCTCACACAAGTCTTAATTTAGGGAGGCCTTCTTATTGTTTCATTAGTTTCCTTCAAATTGTCAAAGAAAGAGGTGATTAGGAGTCATATTACTTCGTTCTAGTTTGATTAGCATCTAAAGGAGCAATCTCATCACTATCGCGTTCAAAACAATGTGTACATCTCACACAAGTCTTGATTTAGGGAGACCTTCTTATTGGTTCATTAGTTCCTTCAAATTCTCAAAGAAAGAGGTGATTAGGAGTCCTATTTCCTCGTTCTAGTTTGATTAGCATCAGAATGAGCAATCCAATCACTATGGCGTTCAAAACAATGTGTACATCTCACACAACTCTCGATTTAGGGAGACCTTATTGTTGTTTCGCTAGTTTCCTTCAAATTGTCAAAAAGAGGTGATTAGGAGTCTTATTACTACGTTCTAGTTTGATTAGCATCAGAAGGAGCAGTCTCAACACTATCGCATTCAAAACGATGTGTACATCTCACACAAGTCTTAATTTAGGGAGACCTTCGTATTGGTTCATTAGTTCCTTCAAATTGTCAAAGAAAGAGGTGATTAGGAGTCATATTACTTCGTTCTAGTTTGATTACCATCAGAAGGAGCAATCTCAATACTATCGCTATCAAAACGATGTGTACATCTCACATAAGTCTCGATTTAGGGAAGCCTTCTTATTGTTTCGTTAGTTTCCTTCAAATTATCAAAGAAAGAGGTGATTAGGAGTCTTATTGCTTCGTTCTAGTTTGATTAGCATCAGAAGGAGCAATCTCATCACTATCGCATTCAAAACGATGTGTACATCTCACAGAAGTCTTAATTTAGGGAGACTTTATTGTTGTTTCGCTAGTTTCCTTCAAATTGTGAAAAAAGAGGTGATTAGGAGTCTTATTACTACGCTCTAGTTTGATTAGCATCAGAAGGAGCAGTCTCATCACTATCGCGTTCAAAATGATGTGTACATCTCACAGAAGTCTTAATTTAGGGAGACCTTCGTATTGGTTCATTAGTTCCTTCAAATTGTCAAAGAAAGAGGTGATTAGGAGTCATATTACTTCGTTCTAGTTTGATTAGCATCTAAAGGAGCAATATAATCACTATCGCGTTCAAAACGATGTGTACATCTCACAGAAGTCTTAATTTAGGGAGACCTTCGTATTGGTTCATTAGTTCCTTCAAATTGTCAAAGAAAGAGGTGATTAGGAGTCATATTACTTCGTTCTAGTTTGATTAGAATCTAAAGGAGCAATATAATCACTATCGCGTTCAAAACGATGTGTACATCTCACACAAGTCTTAATTTAGGGAGACCTTCGTATTGGTTCATTAGTTCGTTCAAATTCTCAAAGAAAGAGCTGATTAGGAGTCATATTACTTCGTTCTAGTTTGATTAGCATCAGAATTAGTACTAAAATCACTATGGCGTTCAAAATGATGTGTACATCTCACACAAGTCTCGATTTAGGGAGACCTTATAGTTGTTTCGCTATTTCCTTCAAATTGTCAAAAAAGAGGTGATTAGGAGTCTTATTACTACGTTCTAGTTTGATTAGAATCAGAAGGAGCAGTCTCATCACTATCGCGTTCAAAACGATGTGTACATCTCACACAAGTCTTAAGTTAGGGAGACCTTCGTATTGGCTCATTAGTTCCTTCAAATTGTCAAAGAAAGAGGTGATTAGGAGTCATATTACTTCGTTCTAGTTTGATTAGCATCTAAAGGAGCAATATAATCACTATCGCGTTCAAAACGATGTGTACATCTCACACAAGTCTTAATTTAGGGACACCTTCGTATTGGTTCATTAGTTCGTTCAAATTCTCAAAGAAAGAGCTGATTAGGAGTCCTATTACCTCGTTCTAGTTTGATTAGCATCAGAATGAGCAATCCAATCACTATGGCGTTCAAAATGATGTGTACATCTCACACAAGTCTCGATTTAGGGAGACCTTATTGTTGTTTCGCTAGTTTCCTTTAAATTATCAAAAAACAGGTGATTAGGAGTCTTATTACAACGTTCTAGTTTGATTAGAATCAGAAGGAGAAGTCTCATCACTATCGCGTTCAAAACGATGTGTACATCTCACAGAAGTCTTAATTTAGGGAGACCTTCGTATTGGTTCATTAGTTCGTTCAAATTCTCAAAGAAAGAGCTGATTAGGAGTCCTATTTCCTCGTTCTAGTTTGATTAGCATCAGAATGAGCAATCCAATCACTATGGCGTTCAAAACAATGTGTACATCTCACACAACTCTCGATTTAGGGAGACCTTATTGTTGTTTCGCTAGTTTCCTTCAAATTGTCAAAAAGAGGTGATTAGGAGTCTTATTACTTCGTTCTAGTTTGATTAGCATCTAAAGGAGCAATCTCATCACTATCGCGTTCAAAACGATGTGTACATCTCACACAAGTCTCAATTTAGGGAGATCTTCTTATTGTTTTGTTAGTTTCCTTCAAATTGTCAAAGAAAGAGGTGATTAGAAGTCTTATTACTTCGTTCTAGTTTGATTACCATCAGAAGGAGCAATCTCATTACTATCGCGTTCAAAACGATGTGTACATCTCACACAAGTCTCGATTTAGGGAGATCTTCTTATTGTTTCGTTAGTTTCCTTCAAATTGTCAAAGAAAGAGGTGATTAGAAGTAATATTACTTCGTTCTAGTTTGATTAGCATCAGAAGGAGCAATCTCATTACTATCGCGTTCAAAACAATGTGTACATCTCACACAAGTCTTGATTTATGTATACCTTCTTATTTTTTCGCTAGTTTCCTTCAAATTGTCAAAGAAAGAGGTGATTAGGAGTCTTATTACTACGTTCTAGGTTTGATTAGCATCTAAAGGAGCAATCTCATCACTATCGCGTTTCAAAAATGATGTGTACATCCCACACAAGTCTTGATTTAGGGAGACCTTCTTATTGTTTCGTTAGTTTCTTTCAAATTGTCAAAGAAAGAGGTGATTATGAGTCTTATTACTTCGTTCTAGTTTGATTAGCATCTAAAGGAGCAATCTCATCACTATCGCGTTCAAAACGATGTGTACATCTCACACAAGTCTTAATTTAGGGAGACCTTCGTATTGGTTCATTAGTTCCTTCAAATTGTCAAAGAAAGAGGTGATTAGGAGTCATATTACTTCGTTCTAGTTTGATTAGCATCTAAAGGAGCAATATAATCACTATCGCGTTCAAAACGATGTGTACATCTCACACAAGTCTTAATTTAGGGAGACCTTATTGTTGTTTCGCTAGTTTCCTTCAAATTGTCAAAAAAGAGGTGATTAGGAGTCTTATTACTTCGTTCTAGTTTGATTAGCATCAGAAGGAGCAATCTCATCACTATCGCGTTCAAAACGATGTGTACATCTCACACAAGTCTCGATTTAGGGAGACCTTATTGTTTCGTTAGTTTCCTTCAAATTGTCAAAGAAAGAGGTGATTAGGAGTCTTATTACTTCGTTCTAGTTTGATTAGCATCAGAAGGAGCAATCTCATCACTATCGCGTTCAAAACGATGTGTACATCTCACACAAGTCTTAATTTAGGGAGACCTTCTTATTGGTTCATTAGTTCCTTCAAATTGTCAAAGAAAGAGGTGATTAGGAGTCATATTACTTCGTTCTAGTTTGATTAGCATCTAAAGGAGCAATATAATCACTATCGCGTTCAAAACGATGTGTACATCTCACACAAGTCTTAATTTAGGGAGACCTTCTTATTGGTTCATTAGTTCCTTCAAATTCTCAAAGAAAGAGCTGATTAGGAGTCCTATTACCTCGTTCTACTTTGATTAGCATCAGAATGAGCAATCCAATCACTATGGCGTTCAAAACGATGTGTACATCTCACACAAGTCTCGATTTAGGGAGACCTTATTGTTATTTCGCTAGTTTCCTTCAAATTGTCCAAAAAGAGGTGATTAAGAGTCTTATTACTACGCTCTAGTTTGATTAGAATCAGAAGGAGCAATCTCATCACTATCGCGTTCAAAACGATGTGTACATCTCACACAAGTTTTAATTTAGGGAGACCTTCGTATTGGTTCATTAGGTCCTTCAAACTGTCAAAGAAACAGGTGATTGGGAGTCATATTACTTCGTTCTAGTTTGATTAGCATCTAAAGGAGCAATATAATCACTATCACGTTCAAAACGATGTGTACATCTCACACAAGTCTTAATTTAGGAAGACCTTCGTATTGGTTCATTAGTTCGTTCAAATTCTCAAAGAAAGAGCTGATTAGGAGTCCTATTACCTCGTTCTAGTTTGATTAGCATCAGAATGAGCAATCCAATCACTATGGCGTTCAAAATGATGTGTACATCTCACACAAGTCTCGATTTAGGGAGACCTTATTGTTGTTTCGCTAGTTTCCTTCAAATTGTCAAAAAAGAGGTGATTAGGAGTCTTATTACTACGTTCTAATTTGATTAGAATCAGAAGGAGCAGTCTCATCACTATCGCGTTCAAAACGATGTGTACATCTCACACAAGTCTTAATTTAGGGAGACCTTCGTATTGGTTCATTAGTTCCTTCAAATTGTCAAAGAAAGAGGTGATTAGGAGTCATATTACTACGTTCTAGTTTGATTAGCATCAGAAGGAGCAATCTCATCACTATCGCGTTCAAAACGATGTGTACATCTCACACAAGTCTTAATTTAGGGAGACCTTCGTATTGGTTCATTAGTTCGTTCAAATTCTCAAAGAAAGAGCTGATTAGGAGTCCTATTACCTCGTTCTTGTTTGATTAGAATCAGAATGAGCAATCCAATCACTATGGCGTTCAAAATGATGTGTACATCTCACACAAGTCTCGATTTAGAGCCCTGGGAACGAACCGTAAACCCGGACGACTCAGGATCGACTCCCACTAGCAACATTTGAAGTGGCCACGGATCGCATTATTCAGGGTGACGCCATGTCTTAGGCGGAGCCTATGCGCAAAGCCTGGTCCGGGGTGGGGGATTAGTCCGACCCGCGGGTTGGGAAACCCACATTATCAAAAAAAAAAAAAAAAAAAAAACAGTCTCGATTTAGAGAGACCTTATTGTTGTTTCGCTAGTTATCTTCAAATTGTCAAAAAAGAGGTGATTGGGAGTCTTATTACTACGCTCTAGTTTGATTAGCATCAGAAGGAGCAGTCTCATCACTATCGCGTTCAAAACGATGTGTACATCTCACAGAAGTCTTAATTTAGGGAGACCTTCGTATTGGTTCATTAGTTCCTTCAAATTGTCAAAGAAAGAGGTGATTAGGAGTCATATTACTTCGTTCTAGTTTGATTAGAATCTAAAGGAGCAATATAATCACTATCGCGTTCAAAACGATGTGTACATCTCACACAAGTCTTAATTTAGGGAGACCTTCGTATTGGTTCATTAGTTCGTTCAAATTCTCAAACAAAGAGCTGATTAGGAGTCCTATTACCTCGTTCTAGTTTGATTAGCATCAGAATGAGCAATCCAATCACTATGGCGTTCAAAATGATGTGTACATCTCACACAAGTCTCGATTTAGGGAGACCTTATTGTTGTTTCGCTAGTTTCATTCAAATTGTCAAAAAAGAGGTGATTAGGAGTCTTATTACTACGTTCTAGTTTGATTAGCATCAGAAGGAGCAGTCTCATCACTATCGCGTTCAAAACGATGTGTACATCTCACAGAAGTCTTAATTTAGGGAGACCTTCGTATTGGTTCATTAGTTCCTTCAAATTGTCAAAGAAAGAGGTGATTAGGAGTCGTATTACTTCGTTCTAGTTTGATTAGCATCTAAAGGAGCAATATAATCACTATCGCGTTCAAAACGATGTGTACATCTCACACAAGTCTTAATTTAGGGACACCTTCGTATTGGTTCATTAGTTCGTTCAAATTCTCAAAGAAAGAGCTGATTAGGAGTCCTATTACCTCGTTCTAATTTGATTAGCATCAGAATGAGCAATCCAATCACTATGGCGTTCAAAATGATGTGTACATCTCACACAAGTCTCGATTTAGGGAGACCTTATTGTTGTTTCGCTAGTTTCCTTCAAATTGTCAAAAAAGAGGTGATTAGGAGTCTTATTACTACGTTCTAATTTGATTAGAATCAGAAGGAGCAGTCTCATCACTATCGCGTTCAAAACGATGTGTACATCTCACACAAGTCTTAAGTTAGGGAGACCTTCGTATTGGCTCATTAGTTCCTTCAAATTGTCAAAGAAAGAGGTGATTAGGAGTCATATTACTTCGTTCTAGTTTGATTAGCATCTAAAGGAGCAATATAATCACTATCGCGTTCAAAACGATGTGTACATCTCACACAAGTCTTAATTTAGGGAGACCTTCGTATTGGTTCATTAGTTCGTTCAAATTCTCAAAGAAAGAGCTGATTAGGAGTCCTATTACCTCGTTCTTGTTTGATTAGCATCAGAATGAGCAATCCAATCACTATGGCGTTCAAAATGATGTGTACATCTCACACAAGTCTCGATTTAGAGAGACCTTATTGTTGTTTCGCTAGTTTCCTTCAAATTGTCAAAAAAGAGGTGATTAGGAGTCTTATTACTACGCTCTAGTTTGATTAGCATCAGAAGGAGCAGTCTCATCACTATCGCGTTCAAAACGATGTGTACATCTCACAGAAGTCTTAATTTAGGGAGACCTTCGTATTGGTTCATTAGTTCCTTCAAATTGTCAAAGAAAGAGGTGATTAGGAGTCATATTACTTCGTTCTAGTTTGATTAGCATCTAAAGGAGCAATATAATCACTATCGCTTCCAAAACGATGTGTACATCTCACACAAGTCTTAATTTAGGGAGACCTTCGTATTGGTTCATTAGTTCGTTCAAATTCTCAAAGAAAGAGCTGATTAGGAGTCCTATTACCTCGTTCTAGTTTGATTAGCATCAGAATGAGCAATCCAATCACTATGGCGTTCAAAATGATGTGTACATCTCACACAAGTCTCGATTTAGGGAGACCTTATTGTTGTTTCGCTAGTTTCCTTCAAATTGTCCAAAAAGAGGTGATTAAGAGTCTTATTACTACGTTCTAGTTTGATTAGCATCAGAAGGAGCAATCTCATCACTATCGCGTTCAAAACGATGTGTACATCTCACACAAGTCTTAATTTAGGGAGACCTTCGTATTGGTTCATTAGTTCCTTCAAATTGTCAAAGAAAGAGGTGATTAGGAGTCATATTACTTCGTTCTAGTTTGATTAGCATCAGAAGGAGCAGTCTCATCACTATCGCGTTCAAAACGATGTGTACATCTCACAGAAGTCTTAATTTAGGGAGACCTTCGTATTGGTTCATTAGTTCCTTCAAATTGTCAAAGAAAGAGGTGATTAGGAGTCATATTACTTCGTTCTAGTTTGATTAGCATCTAAAGGAGCAATATAATCACTATCGCGTTCAAAACGATGTGTACATCTCACACAAGTCTTAATTTAGGGAGACCTTCGTATTGGTTCATTAGTTCCTTCAAATTGTCAAAGAAAGAGGTGATTAGGAGTCATATTACTTCGTTCTAGTTTGATTAGAATCTAAAGGAGCAATATAATCACTATCGCGTTCAAAACGATGTGTACATCTCACACAAGTCTTAATTTAGGGAGACCTTCGTATTGGTTCATTAGTTCGTTCAAATTCTCAAAGAAAGAGCTGATTAGGAGTCCTATTACCTCGTTCTAGTTTGATTAGCATCAGAATGAGCAATCCAATCACTATGGCGTTCAAAATGATGTGTACATCTCACACAAGTCTCGATTTAGGGAGACCTTATTGTTGTTTCGCTAGTTTCCTTCAAATTGTCAAAAAAGAGGTGATTAGGAGTCTTATTACTACGTTCTAGTTTGATTAGAATCAGAAGGAGCAGTCTCATCACTATCGCGTTCAAAACGATGTGTACATCTCACACAAGTCTTAATTTAGGGAGACCTTCGTATTGGTTCATTAGTTCCTTCAAATTGTCAAAGAAAGAGGTGATTAGGAGTCATATTACTTCGTTCTAGTTTGATTAGCATCTAAAGGAGCAATATAATCACTATCGCGTTCAAAACGATGTGTACATCTCACACAAGTCTTAATTTAGGGACACCTTCGTATTGGTTCATTAGTTCGTTCAAATTCTCAAAGAAAGAGCTGATTAGGAGTCCTATTACCTCGTTCTAGTTTGATTAGCATCAGAATGAGCAATCCAATCACTATGGCGTTCAAAATGATGTGTACATCTCACACAAGTCTCGATTTAGGGAGACCTTATTGTTGTTTCGCTAGTTTCCTTCAAATTGTCAAAAAAGAGGTGATTAGGAGTCTTATTACTACGTTCTAGTTTGATTAGAATCAGAAGGAGCAGTCTCATCACTATCGCGTTCAAAACGATGTGTACATCTCACAGAAGTCTTAATTTAGGGAGACCTTCGTATTGGTTCATTAGTTCCTTCAAATTGTCAAAGAAAGAGGTGATTAGGAGTCATATTACTTCGTTCTAGTTTGATTAGCATCTAAAGGAGCAATATAATCACTATCGCGTTCAAAACGATGTGTACATCTCACACAAGTCTTAATTTAGGGAGACCTTCGTATTGGTTCATTAGTTCGTTCAAATTCTCAAAGAAAGAGCTGATTAGGAGTCCTATTACCTCGTTCTAATTTGATTAGCATCAGAATGAGCAATCCAATCACTATGGCGTTCAAAATGATGTGTACATCTCACACAAGTCTCGATTTAGAGAGACCTTATTGTTGTTTCGCTAGTTTCCTTCAAATTGTCAAAAAAGAGGTGATTAGGAGTGTAATATTCCGAACCCTAATAAGATTTGTATATGTAAATTATGTGTTTAATAAATGAAATTTCTTGTTCTGACTTGGTATTATGTGATTGCGTATTTTATTAAACAATTAGGTCAAATAAAAATTTTTCGCCAAGTAGTTGTGTCGTGCTTAATCGGACAAAATGATTTGTCGTGCTTCCGGCGAATTCACCGAGAAGCGTTTCGGTAAATTATTTTTGTAAGCTGCTGTGTCATACTTGGAATTGACGAAGTGCTTTGTCGTGCTTCGACATTAATATAATATTATATTAAATGATAAAATTTTAAAATAAGTTAAATAGGGTTTAAAATGTTATGCGAAAATACAACCCTAATTTGAAAACCCTAATTGGTAATAATTGTCCGAATTGATCAATTAAAACCCTAATTATTGTACAATAATCTTAATTGATGTAATTAAGATTTAAATGATGAATCATAATATTAATTATGAATTATTAAGATTAAATTAAACCCTAAATGAAAGATTTGAAACCCTAATTATAGGATTGGAAACTCTAAACCCTAATTAGAAACCCTAAAGCCCTAATTTGATTCAAGAACACTAAATTATGGAGTTATAAATCTTAATTATGATATAATATCTTAATTAAGGTATTACTAAACCTAAATTAACATCCTAATCATGATTAACAAAAATCTAGAATTAATTAGTAAGTAAATAAATGAAAATTAAAATCCTAGCCAATGAAAATGAAGCTAGGAGTGTGCAAGCTTGTGCTTGGCACACTCCAGCACAAGTATGTGAATCACTCCAGATGATAAGCAGCACAAGTTAAGTAGGAAGATATTTTTGGTGGCAAGATTTGGAATTAAACCCTAGGAAACCCTAATTCAAGTTGCTATAAGTAGAATGAGATGCTGAGCTTTAAACCTACGAAATTTTAAAGCTTATACACTCACATATCCAGCCTAAACAAACCCTAGCAATCACAAGCTCAGAATCAGAAGCCAGAAATCAAAATTTGAAGAAAAAGGTGCACAAAACCCTAATTTATGTTTGATCTTCAAGCCTGGAAAATTTTTGTGTTTTAGATGTTTAGGAATACTTGTTAATGTGTTAATAAGTGATCTGGGCGGTCAAAACATGTTTACATAACATCTAGATATGAAAATCAAGCCAAAAACTCAAACTGTTCTTGGCAGTCAAGAACAGTCTGACAGGCCTTTTTGTCAGGCCTTTTGATCGTCTTAGATTAGTTGTTTGATCTGTTTTTATGCATCTATGTGTAGCCTGCCATGTTATCTTTAAAGCCCGACGTGTATCATAGCAACCAAATAACTAGGATGAAAGATATAAGTGGTCAAAGTCCTTTGACCGCTCTGATTTTGCAAGTTTCTGGGTAACCCAGAAACCTTTGAAGAACTCTGACAAGGTTTGTCAGAAGTTCATGCTGCCCAGAAATGGCTTAGATGTAATATTTTGTGTAGTTTATTGGTTTAGACTTGTTCTATGCTAGGTAGAGTACAATCTGGTAACATAAAAACACATTAATCAAACACAGAATCAAAAGTATTCATGGTCAAACCATGTTGACTGACCATGACTGCTTGAGTTTCTGGGTAACCCAGAAACTCAAGAACAGTTTGAACCCGGTGGTTTGACCATCAAATTTAGAGCATGTTATGATATATTTTAAGATGGAAATTGTTATGTCGTTGTACACTGCCATGTTGGCTATAACAACAAACAAAAATCAAACACAAACATCAAACCAGTTGGAATTAAATTGAGGTCAAAAGTCACTATTGGACATTGACCAAGTGTTCTTCATGAAGAACACCTTTAGCGACAGTCTTCAAACCCAAACCCAGAAAACTAAATTTTTATACAGACCGTCGCTAAAGCCCTTTAGCGACGGATTTTTAATAAAAATAAAATAAAAATTAATTAAATAAATTATAAAATATAAAATAAATATAAAATAATTATTAATAATTAATAAATAAATCCGAAAATTCATTTTTAAATTATAAAAATTTATTTTTAATATTTTTCTATATTCTGAAATATTATTTAATTTAATTAAATAATAATTAATAATTATGATAAATCATTTAATAATTATTTTAATTATTTAAAAATGGTATTAAATTATTAAATAATTATATTAATTATTTAAAAAATGATATTAAGGTAAATAAAATTATTATATATAATAATTAAATAAAATATTAAATATTTAAATATTATTAATGATAAATAAATCATTTAAATAATATATTAAGTATTTAAAAATTATTTTAAATGATAATTAAATCATTTAAATATCAAATTAAGTTTTGAAAATTATTATAAAATAATAAATAAATTATTTTAATGATAAAATAAAATCTAGAGATATTATTAATGATAAAATAAATCATTTAAATAATATTCTATCTTTCTAAAAATATTATAAATGATAAATAAATCATTTAAATAATATTTTAAATATCTAAAAATATTCTAAATGATAAATAAATCATTTAAATAACATATTAAATGTTTTAAAATTATTCTAAATGATAATTAAATCATTTAAAAAATATTCCTAAGCTTGTAAAATTATTTAAAATTACTTCCAAGCTTCTAAACATTATTTAAAAATAATACCAAGCTTCTAAAAATGTTAGAAATAATAATTAAATTATTTAGACTAATAATTAGACTTCCAAATGAAGTTTTATCAAACAATCTATGTGTTTAGCCATTAAGGATGCGACCGAGATACCGAATCAACGTCGAACCTTAATGAAACTTGTTTTAGATTAGCGTGATACATGTTTATATACGTGCTAACGCTTATTATTGGTATACGTAGACTACGTGCGTTGACCGCTTGTACTAAAATTATAGTGAGCTACGCTAAGGCAAGTGTCCTAACTTTTCTCAATTTATATTAAGCAAGTATTATACATCTTGCTATCAATTATTGTGAAGTTATTGCTTCTTGTTCAGCATAACTTAAGAAATGAATTATTATTCATATATTGCTTGTTCGAGCTTAAATTGTTGTGTCAAGCCAAATTGTTTGGTACGACATCTGATACTGAGAAATGGAACACCTTGATGTAAGGTGAACCCGAAATTTTCCCTTAAAATAAGGTGACGAAATTTCCTTAATATAAGGTGACGAACAGTTGATAATATATCAACATAAATTGGTAGGATGATATGCATACTCCTAGGATATTGGTGAGGCTGATCACCTACCAGATATCCAAAACTCAAATGGTTCTAAGTCATTAAAGACTGATAGAACTAAATGAAATATATGGTTCATGTACAGAACCCTCAGTATACATCATTGACATCTTTCAAATCAAACACATGGTGTTTACATATTTAAATGAAACTTGCTGAGCATTTGTAGCTCATTCTTGCGCATATCTTCTTTTGCAGCTATAAATGATATCCCTGGCACGTCTGGGACTAACAAGGGGAAAAGCCATGCTTATTAGCTTTAATGTTTATTGTTGTATACTTTAAGTCTTTTTAAAGACTTGTTGTTGTAATAACTTAGTATAACGAATGATGTAACCGAACAAAATGTTATGTAATATATTATGATCCTTTATGTTATAGAATGCGTTATACTCTGATCTTTAAATTCTTTAGAATAGTTGTAATAAGTTAAATACAATGTCTATATGAACTATACATCTGAATGAGGGTATCTAAATGATGTTGAGCGTCCTATATGGACAATCTTGTCATTTGTACTGTGAATGTCAGATAGATTAGGGAATATTGATATGAAAGAGATATTCATAAGGTATGAATCTATATATCTAAGTGAGGGTATCCAAACAACAGACAACGTTCTGGCCGGAACTAGTACCTGTTATGGGATACTGTGAAACCTTGGATAACTAGAAGTCATATTTTATTGAATATTTATAGTTGTATAGTTCCACGTGAGCACCAGATCTGCTACAGGGGAGTGTAGAGATTTGGGGGCGTCACAGGTTGGTATCAGAGCTGTAGATTATAGCTCTAAGGTAGTTTGGGAAATACCTTAGGATATAATCTTTGAGTCCGTAAAATACTTTAATACACATAAGATAACCTTAAAAGCCTTATATTTTTGTGTAAACTTGCTTCATCATAATGCCTAAACAAGTAAAATTCTTTTGTAGGATGGCAGAACCCAGATTGGGAAGATAGTATCAAGGGAGATAGGTTCACAGGTTATAGAGCTTGAGCAGGACAATGATCCTGAAGGACAAGAAGTTTCAAAATAACTTGGAATTCCATGACGCCGAAGCGACAGAACCTAATGAGGACGCTACAGAGGTTCAGATTATAAGACGAAGGAGAAGATGAGGAAGAACCAATAAATATGGAGGGGATATATCAGAAGTTCAAAATCAAATCTGTAGAAGAATTAGAAAGAAGGAAACCCAGAGGAGGAAAACCTACTAGAACAAGCCCAGATAGAAATACATACCTTGAAACAATAGGGTAAACATATGTGGAAGAAAGGTTGGAGAATGAAGGACGATTGAATATCCGACTTCAGGCACTTGTTTGTCAAGAAAGGAAAGAGAAAGATATCAAATCCAAGCAAGGCTTGATATGACTAATAAAGAATTTCGTGAAACACTTGTGGATCTGGATAAGCGAAGAGTAGCGGATTATCCCCGTAGAGAATGGAAAGACTGGATACGACATCAATAGGTGGGTGGTATCCAGTATGTTGTGTGATGGAATATCGTAAGATTAAGCTTTAGATAAATCTGGTCACCAAAGTGTGTATGTAAATAGTAGTATCTAAACTACTTTACCCAAGTTTTGCGAAACTGGTTTTGGGAATGCTAGTAGTACTTATATAAACTACTAGCCGAATATGTAAACCTTCTGTATGAATATACAAATTATGTTTGAACATTATGTGCATTCCATACTTGTAATTATACTAGTTTTCTTATTTATATAACTTAACGCCGCTTGAAAGAAGACCATAGACATTAGTAGAGGCTTAAAATAGAGAAGTAAACCCAACAGTTAATAAATTTAAATATGCCTTGTAAACGTAAAAATTGCAAATAAAGAGATAATTCCCGGTAAAACCATATATAAATTATAATATAGAAATTAAAAGACATAAGTTTCTTATGAACCTCATTCCTATACAGCTAGGGGAATTCGATATAATCTTAGGCAGGGATTGGTTGGTTAATCATAATACAATGATTGACTACCATCGAAAGCGTGTAAACCTATTGACTGTGTCGAAGTCAAAGGTAGTGTTCAACGGTGGTTGTTCACCTAAAAGATCTCGATGTTTGACAGTAATGCAGGCAGAGAGATTGCTTAGGAAGGGTTGTACAGGCTATTTGGCATATATAGTAGATACTCGAAAAGAAGGAGTAAAGCTAGAACAAATACCTGTAGTTAGAGAATTTCCGGATGTGTTTCCAGATGACTTACCCGGTTTACCTCCGGACAGGGAGATCGAATTTGTTATTGATCTTGCACCGGGTACGGCACCAGTTTCCAAGGCACCGTACAGAATGGCACCTGTAGAGTTGAAGGAGTTACTTGTGCAGCTACAAGAACTCTTAGACAAAAAGTACATACAACCAAGTGTTTCACCTTGGGGAGCACCGGTGTTGTTTGTAAAGAAGAAGGATGGAACATTAAGGTTGTGTATTGATTATAGAGAATTAAATAAGTTAACAATAAAGAACAAATATCCTTTACCACGAATTGATGATTTGTTTGACCAGTTGAAAGGGGCCGAATACTTTTCGAAGATCGACCTACGATCGGGTTTATCATCAATTAAAGGTAAGAAAAGAAGATGTGCCGAAGACAGCGTTTAGGACACGCTACGGACATTATGAGTTTCTTGTGATGTCTTTTGGATTAACAAATGCGCCGACAGCATTCATGGACTTGATGAACCGAGTGTTTAAACCATGCTTGGACAAATTTGCCGTAGTGTTCATCGATGATATTTTAGTATACTCGAGAACAAAAGAGGAGCATGCTGAACACTTAAGAAGCGTATTGGAGATATTACGCAAGGAACAACTTTATGCAAAGTTTTCCAAATGTGAATTCTGGTTGGAACGAGTCCAATTCTTAGGTCATGTAATTGACAAGAATGGAATAGCGGTAGATCCAGCCAAGATAGAAGCGGTTGTGAATTGGGAACAACCAACAACTCCAACAGAAGTAAGAAGTTTTCTCGGTTTAGCAGGGTATTATCGGCGTTTTATACAAGATTTTTCGAAGATAGCGACCCCGCTAACCAATTTGACTCGAAAGACGGTAAAGTACGTCTGGACAGACAAATGTGAAGAAAGCTTCCAAGAGTTGAAGAAGCGGTTAAGTATGGCACCAGTATTATCTTTACCAGATGATACAGGAGGCCTCGTTGTTTATAGTGATGCATCACACAAAGGGTTAGGGTGTGTGTTAATGCAACACGGAAAGGTGATTGCATATGCATCAAGACAACTCAAAGATTATGAGAAGAGGTATCCTACGCATGATCTTGAGTTAGCCGCCGTAGTATTCGCCTTGAAGATTTGGAGGCATTATTTGTACGGAGAGAAGTGTGAAATATACACAGATCAGAAGAGTCTAAAATATATTTTCACACAGAAGGAGTTAAATATGAGACAAAGGAGATGGCTAGAATTGATAAAAGATTTTGATTGTGAGATCTTGTATCATCCAGGGAAAGCCAACGTCGTAGCAGACGCATTAAGTAGGAAGAACCAGGAGAAATTGAATGTGATGACTAATAACGAGGTACTGATAAAAGAGTTGGACAAACTTGAGATTGAGGTTAGAGTTCCAGTTAACTCTACCCAGAAGTTATTTGTCATCGAGAGTAATTCGACTTTATTGGACAAAGTCAAAGAATTACAGGAGACTGATGCAGAATGTCAGAAGTATAAGGCAGAAATGACTCATAAAAAGAATGTTAAGTTTAGAGTGGATAAGGATGGAGTACTAAGATACGAAAATAGAATTTGGGTACCTTCAGTACAAGAGTTAAAAGACGAAATACTGAATGAAGCCCATAATTCTAAATTCGCTGTACATCCAGGGAGTACAAAAATGTATAAAGACCTGAGCCAACATTTTTGGTGGTCTAACATGAAGAGAGAAAATAGCGGAGTGGGTAAGTAAATGTTTAACATGTCAAAGGGTTAAAGCTGAACATCAGAAACCAAGTGGATTATTACAACCCTTAGAAATTCCTGAGTGGAAATGGGAGCATATTACCATGGATTTCGTAGTTGGCCTTCCAACCACACAAAAGGGTCACAATGCCATTTAGGTAATTGTAGATCGTCTTACCAAATCAGCTCATTTTCTACCCATCAAAATCAACTTCAGTCTCGACCAATTAGCCAGACTTTACATCAATGAAATCATTTCTAGACATGGAGTCCCTGTTTCTATAGTATCAGATAGAGATCCACGATTTACTTCAAATTTTTGGATAAGTCTCCAGAAAAATTTAGGAACTCAATTGAGACTAAGTACAGCATACCATCCACAAACTGACGGTCAGAGTGAGAGAACCATCCAGACATTGGAAGACATGTTGCGCTCTTGCATCATGGATTTCAAGGGAAGTTGGGAAGATCAATTACCTTTGGTAGAATTTGCATACAACAATAGCTACCATGCCAGCATAGGGATGCCACCATTTGAAGCCCTATATGGAAGAAAATGTAGGATGCCTTTATGTTGGGACGAGGTTGGGGAACGGCAAATGCTAGGACCCGAAATAGTGCAACAAACCACGGAGGTAGTTCGAATTATACGGGGAAGATTACAAGCGTCACAAGATCGACAGAAGAAATATGCTGATCAACACAGGAAATTACAAGATTTCGAAGTCGGTAGTCACGTATTCTTAAAAGTATCTCCGTGGAAGGGAAAAATACGTTTCGGCAAGAAAGGCAAATTGAGTCCGAGATTTATTGGGCCATTTCAAATATTGAGAAAGATAGGTGAGGTAGCCTATGAGGTAGCCCTACCTCCTGAACTAGAACATATTCATAACGTGTTTCATGTGTCCGTGTTACGACCATACAAACCTGATTATAAACACGTTATTGATTATGAGCCCATTCAAATCGAGAAGGATTTATCGTATGAAGAAATTCCTATTGAAATTGTGGATAGGAAAGAACAGCAATTGCGAAATAAAAAGATACCTTCGGTTAAGGTTATCTGGAGAAATCAGAATATCGAGGAAGCTACGTGGGAGCTCGAGAGTAAAATGCGAGATAACTACCCACATTTATTTTCATAGACTGCACTGTAAATTTCGAGGACGAAATTCTTATTAGTGGGGGTGAATGTAATATTCCGAACCCTAATAAGATTTGTATATGTAAATTATGTGTTTAATAAATGAAATTTCTTGTTCTGACTTGGTATTATGTGATTGCGTATTTTATTAAACAATTAGGTCAAATAAAAATTTTTCGCCAAGTAGCTGTGTCGTGCTTAATCGGACAAAATGATTTGTCGTGCTTCCGGCGAATTCACCGAGAAGCGTTTCGGTAAATTATTTTTGTAAGCTGCTGTGTCATACTTGGAATTGACGAAGTGCTTTGTCGTGCTTCGACATTAATATAATATTATATTAAATGATAAAATTTTAAAATAAGTTAAATAGGGTTTAAAATGTTATGCGAAAATACAACCCTAATTTGAAAACCCTAATTGGTAATAATTGTCCGAATTGATCAATTAAAACCCTAATTATTGTACAATAATCTTAATTGATGTAATTAAGATTTAAATGATGAATCATAATATTAATTATGAATTATTAAGATTAAATTAAACCCTAAATGAAAGATTGAAACCCTAATTATAGGATTGGAAACTCTAAACCCTAATTAGAAACCCTAAAGCCCTAATTTGATTCAAGAACACTAAATTATGGAGTTATAAATCTTAATTATGATATAATATCTTAATTAAGGTATTACTAAACCTAAATTAACATCCTAATCATGATTAACAAAAATCTAGAATTAATTAGTAAGTAAATAAATGAAAATTAAAATCCTAGCCAATGAAAATGAAGCTAGGAGTGTGCAAGCTTGTGCTTGGCACACTCCAGCACAAGTAGGTGAATCACACCAGATGATAAGCAGCACAAGTTAAGTAGGAAGATATTTTTGGTGGCAAGATTTGAGAAATGAACCCTAGGAAACCCTAATTCAAGTTGCTATAAGTAGAATGAGATGCTGAGCTTTAAACCTACGAAATTTTAAAGCTTATACACTCACATATCCAGCCTAAACAAACCCTAGCAATCACAAGCTCAGAATCAGAAGCCAGAAATCAAAATTTGAAGAAAAAGGTGCACAAAACCCTAATTTATGTTTGATCTTCAAGCCTGAAAATTTTTTGTGTTTTAGATGTTTAGGAATACTTGTTAATGTGTTAATAAGTGATCTGGGCGGTCAAAACATGTTTACATAATATCTAGATATGAAAATCAAGCCAAAAACTCAAACTGTTCTTGGCAGTCAAGAACAGTCTGACAGGCCTTTTTGTCAGGCCTTTTGATCGTCTTAGATTAGTTGTTTGATCTGTTTTTATGCATCTATGTGTAGCCTGCCATGTTATCTTTAAAGCCCGACGTGTATCATAGCAACCAAATAACTAGGATGAAAGATATAAGTGGTCAAAAGTCCTTTGACCGCTCTGATTTTGCAAGTTTCTGGGTAACCCAGAAACCTTTGAAGAACTCTGACAAGGTTTGTCAGAAGTTCATGCTGCCCAGAAATGGCTTAGATGTAATATTTTGTGTAGTTTATTGGTTTAGACTTGTTCTATGCTAGGTAGAGTACAATCTGGTAACATAAAAACACATTAATCAAACACAGAATCAAAAGTATTCATGGTCAAACCATGTTGACTGACCATGACTGCTTGAGTTTCTGGGTAACCCAGAAACTCAAGAACAGTTTGAACCCGGTGGTTTGACCATCAAATTTAGAGCATGTTATGATATATTTTAAGATGGAAATTGTTATGTCGTTGTACACTGCCATGTTGGCTATAACAACAAACAAAAAGCAAACACAAACATCAAACCAGTTGGAATTAAATTGAGGTCAAAAGTCACTATTGGACATTGACCAAGTGTTCTTCATGAAGAACACCTTTAGCGACAGTCTTCAAACCCAAACCCAGAAAACTAAATTTTTATACAGACCGTCGCTAAAGCCCTTTAGCGACGGATTTTTAATAAAAATAAAATAAAAATTAATTAAATAAATTATAAAATATAAAATAAATATTAAATAATTATTAATAATTAATAAATAAATCCGAAAATTCATTTTTAAATTATAAAAATTTATTTTTAATATTTTTCTATATTCTGAAATATTATTTAATTTAATTAAATAATAATTAATAATTATGATAAATCATTTAATAATTATTTTAATTATTTAAAAATGGTATTAAATTATTAAATAATTATATTAATTATTTAAAAATGATATTAAGGTAAATAAAATTATTATATATAATAATTAAATAAAATATTAAATATTTAAATATTATTAATGATAAATAAATCATTTAAATAATATATTAAGTATTTAAAAATTATTTTAAATGATAATTAAATCATTTAAATATCAAATTAAGTTTTGAAAATTATTATAAATAATAAATAAATTATTTTAATGATAAAATAAAATCTAAGAGATATTATTAATGATAAAATAAATCATTTAAATAATATTCTATCTTTCTAAAAATATTATAAATGATAAATAAATCATTTAAATAATATTTTAAATATCTAAAAATATTCTAAATGATAAATAAATCATTTAAATAACATATTAAATGTTTTAAAATTATTCTAAATGATAATTAAATCATTTAAAAATATTCCTAAGCTTGTAAAATTATTTAAAATTACTTCCAAGCTTCTAAACATTATTTAAAAATAATACCAAGCTTCTAAAAATGTTAGAAATAATAATTAAATTATTTAGACTAATAATTAGACTTCCAAATGAAGTTTTATCAAACAATCTATGTGTTTAGCCATTAAGGATGCGACCGAGATACCGAATCAACGTCGAACCTTAATGAAACTTGTTTAGATTAGCGTGATACATGTTTATATACGTGCTAACGCTTATTATTGGTATACGTAGACTACGTGCGTTGACCGCTTGTACTAAAATTATAGTGAGCTACGCTAAGGCAAGTGTCCTAACTTTTCTCAATTTATATTAAGCAAGTATTATACATCTTGCTATCAATTATTGTGAAGTTATTGCTTCTTGTTCAGCATAACTTAAGAAATGAATTATTATTCATATATTGCTTGTTCGAGCTTAAATTGTTGTGTCAAGCCAAATTGTTTGGTACGACATCTGATACTGAGAAATGGAACACCTTGATGTAAGGTGAACCCGAAATTTTCCCTTAAAATAAGGTGACGAAATTTCCTTAATATAAGGTGACGAACAGTTGATAATATATCAACATAAATTGGTAGGATGATATGCATACTCCTAGGATATTGGTGAGGCTGATCACCTACCAGATATCCAAAACTCAAATGGTTCTAAGTCATTAAAGACTGATAGAACTAAATGAAATATATGGTTCATGTACAGAACCCTCAGTATACATCATTGACATCTTTCAAATAAAACACATGGTGTTTACATATTTAAATGAACTTGCTGAGCATTTGTAGCTCATTCTTGCGCATATCTTCTTTTGCAGCTATAAATGATATCCCTGGCACGTCTGGGACTAACAAGGTGTAAAGCCATGCTTATTAGATTTTATGTTTTTTGTTTTTTACTTTAAGTATTTTTAAAGTCTTGTTGTTGTAATAACTTAGTATAACGAATGATGTTACCGAAAAAAACTTTATGTTATATATTATGATCCTTTATGTTATAGAATGCGTTATACTCTGATCTTTAAATTCTTTAGAATAGTTGTAATAAGTTAAATACAATGTCTATATGAACTATACATCTGAATGAGGGTATCTAAATGATGTTGAGAGTCCTATAAGCTCTGGGGGTTACACTTAATGAGCGCCGGTAATAAGGTGCCATCTTTACCGGAATGCGCCCCTCAGTTCTCTGGTTAATCTTGTCATTTGTACTGTGAATGTCAGATAGATAGGGAATATTGATATGAAAGAGATATTCATAAGATATGAATCTATATATCTAAGTGAGGGTATCCAAACACAGACAACGTTCTGGCCGGAACTAGTACCTGTTATGGGATACTGTGAACCTTGGATAACTAGAAGTCACATTTTATTGAATATTTATAGTTGTATAGTTCCACGTGAGCACCAGGTCTGCTACAGGGGAGCGTAGAGATTTGGGGGCGTCACAGGATGGTATCAGAGCTGTAGATTATAGCTCTAAGGTAGTTGGGAAATACCTTAGGATATAATCTTTGAGTCCGTAAAATACTTAATACACATACGATAACCTTAAAAGCCTTATATTTTGTGTAAACTTGCTTTATCATAATGCTAAACAAGTAAAATTCTTTTGTAGGATGGCAGACCCAGATTGGGAAGATAGTTCAAGGGAGATAGGTTCACAGGTTATAGAGCTTGAGCAGGACAATGATCCTGAAGGACAAGAAGTTCAAAATAACTTGGAATTCCATGACGCCGAAGCGACAGAACCTAATGAGGACGCTACAGAGGTTCAGATTATAGACGAAGGAGAAGATGAGGAAGAACCAATAATATGGAGGGATATATCAGAAGTTCAAAATCAATCTGTAGAAGAATTAGAAGAAGGAAACCCAGAGGAGGAAAACCTACTAGAACAAGCCCAGATAGAAATACATACCTTGAACAATAGGGTAACATATGTGGAAGAAAGGTTGGAGAATGAAGGACGATTGAATATCCGACTTCAGGCACTGTTGTCAAGAAAGGAAAGAGAAAGATATCAAATCCAAGCAAGGCTTGATATGACTAATAAAGAATTTCGTGAAACACTTGTGAATCTGGATAAGCGAGTAGCGGATTATCCCGTAGAGAATGGAAAGACTGGATACGACATCAATAGGTGGGTGGTATCCAGTATGTTGTGTGATGAATATCGTAAGATTAAGCTTTAGATAAATCTGGTCACCAAAGTGTGTATGTAAATAGTAGTATCTAAACTACTTTACCCAAGTTTTGCGAAACTGGTTTGGGAATGCTAGTAGTACTTATATAAACTACTAGCCGAATATGTAAACCTTCTGTATGAATATACAAATTATGTTTTGAACATTATGTGCATTCCATACTTGTAATTATACTAGTTTTCTTATTTATATAACTTAACGCCGCTTGAAAGAAGACCATAGACATTAGTAGAGGCTTAAAATAGAGAAGTAAACCCAACAGTTAATAAATTTAAATATGCCTTGTAAACGTAAAAATTGCAAATAAAGAGATAATTCCCGGTAAAACCATATATAAATTATAATATAGAAATTAAGAGACATAAGTTTCTTATGAACCTCATTCCTATACAGCTAGGGGAATTCGATATAATCTTAGGCAGGGATTGGTTGGTTAATCATAATACAATGATTGACTACCATCGAAAGCGGGTAAACCTATTGTCTGTGTCGAAGTCAAAGGTAGTGTTTCAACGGTGGTTGTTCCCCTAAACGATCTCGATGTTTGACAGTAATGCAGGCAGAGAGATTGCTTAGGAAGGGTTGTACAGGCTATTTGGCATATATAGTAGATACTCGAAAAGAAGGAGTAAAGCTAGAACAAATACCTGTAGTTAGAGAATTTCCGGATGTGTTTCCAGATGACTTACCCGGTTTACCTCCGGACAGGGAGATCGAATTTGTTATTGATCTAGCGCCGGGTACGGCACCAGTTTCCAAGGCACCGTACAGAATGGCACCTGTAGAGTTGAAGGAGTTACTTGTGCAGCTACAAGAACTCTTAGACCAAAAAGTACATACAACCAAGTGGTTTCACCTTGGGGAGCACCGGTGTTGTTTGTAAAGAAGAAGGATGGGACATTAAGGTTGTGTATTGATTATAGAGAATTAAATAAGTTAACAATAAAGAACAAATATCCTTTACCACGAATTGATGATTTGTTTGACCAGTTGAAAGGGGGCCGAATACTTTTCGAAGATCGACCTACGATCGGGTTATCATCAATTAAAGGTAAGAAAAGAAGATGTGCCGAAGACAGCGTTTAGGACACGCTACGGACATTATGAGTTTCTTGTGATGTCTTTTGGATTAACAAATGCGCCGACAGCATTCATGGACTTAATGAACAGAGTGTTTAAACCATGCTTGGACAATTTTGTAGTAGTGTTCATCGATGATATTTTAGTATACTCGAGAACAAAAGAGGAGCATGCTGAACACTTAAGAAGCGTATTGGAGATATGATATTTACGCAAGGAACAACTTTATGCAAAGTTTTCCAAATGTGAATTCTGGT
Organism: Aralia elata; assembly: GCA_034770075.1. Classification (NCBI taxonomy): domain Eukaryota; kingdom Viridiplantae; phylum Streptophyta; class Magnoliopsida; order Apiales; family Araliaceae; genus Aralia; species Aralia elata. The sequence continues at coordinate 39,448,009 of CM068382.1, forward strand.
TGGAACGAGTCCAGTTCTTGGGTCATGTAATTGACAAGAATGGAATAGCGGTAGATCCAGCCAAGATAGAAGCGGTTGTGAATTGGGAAACAACCAACAACTCCAACAGAAGTAAGAAGTTTTCTCGGTTTAGCAGGGTATTATCGGCGTTTTATACAAGATTTTTCGAAAATAGCGACCCCGCTAACCAATTTGACTCGAAAGACGGTGTAAAGTACGTCTGGACAGACAAATGTGAAGAAAGCTTCCAAGAGTTGAAGAAGCGTGGTTTAAGTATGGCACCAGTATTATCTTTACCAGATGATACAGGAGGCCTCGTTGTTTATAGTGATGCATCACACAAAGGGTTAGGGTGTGTGTTAATGCAACACGGAAAGGTGATTGCATATGCATCAAGACAACTCAAAGATTATGAGAAGAGGTATCCTACGCATGATCTTGAGTTAGCCGCCGTAGTATTCGCCTTGAAGATTTGGAGGCATTATTTGTACGGAGAGAAGTGTGAAATATACACAGATCAGAAGAGTCTAAAATATATTTTCACACAGAAGGAGTTAAATATGAGACAAAGGAGATGGCTAGAATTGATAAAAGATTTTGATTGTGAGATCTTGTATCATCCAGGGAAAGCCAACGTCGTAGCAGACGCATTAAGTAGGAAGAACCAGGAGAAATTGAATGTGATGACTAATAACGAGGTACTGATAAAAGAGTTTGACAAACTTGAGATTGAGGTGAGAGTTCCAGTTAACTCTACCCAGAAGTTATTTGTCATCGAGAGTAATTCGACTTTATTGGACAAAGTCAAAGAATTACAGGAGACTGATGCAGAATGTCAGAAGTATAAGGCAGAAATGACTCATAAAAAGAATGTTAAGTTTAGAGTGGATAAGGATGGAGTACTAAGATACGAAAATAGAATTTGGGTACCTTCAGTACAAGAGTTAAAAGACGAAATACTGAATGAAGCCCATAATTCTAAATTCGCTGTACATCCAGGGAGTACAAAAATGTATAAAGACCTGAGCCAACATTTTTGGTGGTCTAACATGAAGAGAGAAATAGCGGAGTGGGTAAGTAAATGTTTAACATGTCAAAGGGCTGAACATCAGAAACCAAGTGGATTATTACAACCCTTAGAAATTCCTGAGTGGAAATGGGAGCATATTACCATGGATTTCGTAGTTGGCCTTCCAAATACACAAAAGGGTCATAATGCCATTTGGGAAATTGTAGATCGTTCTTACCAAGTTAGCTCATTTTCTATCATCAAAATCAATTTCAGTCTCGACCAATTAGCCAGACTTTACATCAATGAAATCATTTCTAGACATGGAGTCCCCTGTTTCTATAGTATCAGATAGAGATCCACGATTTACTTCAAATTTTTGGATAAGTCTCCAGAAAAATTTAGGAACTCAATTGAGATTAAGTACAATTTGTCATCCACAAACTGACGGTCAGAGTGAGAGAACCATTTAGACATTGGAAGACATGTTGCGCTCTTGCAACATGGATTTCAAGGGAAAGTTGGGAAGATCAATTACCTTTGGTAGAATTTGCATACAACAATAGCTACCATGCCAGCATAGGGAATGCCACCATTTGAAGCCCTAAATGGAAGAAAATGTAGGACGCCTTTATGTTGGGACGAGGTTGGGGAACGGCAAATGCTAGGACCCGAAATAGTGCAACAAACCACGGAGGTAGTTCGAATTATACGGGGAAAGATTACAAGCGTCACAAGATCGACAGAAGAAATATGCTGATCAACACAGGAAGTTACAAGATTTCGAAGTCGGTAGTCACGTGTTCTTAAAAGTATCTCCGTGGAAGGAAAAAATACGTTTCGGCAAGAAGGGCAAATTGAGTCCGAGATTTATTGGGCCATTTCAAATATTGAGGAGAATAGGTGAGGTAGCCTATGAGGTAGCCCTACCTCCTGAACTAGAACATATTCATAACGTGTTTCATGTGTCCGTGTTACGACCGTACAAACCTGATTATAAACACGTTATTGATTATGAGCCCATTCAAATCGAGAGAGATTTATCGTATGAAGAAATTCCTATTGAAATTGTGGATAGGAAAGAACAAAATTTGCGAAATAAAAAGATACCTTCGGTTAAGGTTATCTGGAGAAATCAGAATATCGAGGAAGCTACGTGGGAGCTCGAGAGTAAAATGCGAGATAAACTACCCACATTTATTTTCATAGACTGCACTGTAAATTTCGAGGACGAAATTCTTATTAGTGGGGGTGAATGTAATATTCTGAACCCTAATAAGATTTGTAAATATAAACTATGTGTTTAATAAATGAAATTTCTTGTTCTGACTTGGTATTATGTGATTTCGTATTTTATTAAACAATTAGGTCAAATAAAAATTTTTCGCCAAGTAGCTGTGTCGTTCTTAATCGGACAAAATGATTTGTCGTGCTTCCGGCGAATTCACCGAGAAGCGTTTCGGGAAATTATTTTTGTAAGCTGCTGTGTCGTACTTGGAATTGACGAAGTGCTTTGTCGTGATTCGCCATTAATATAATATTATATTAACTGATAAAATTCTAAAATAAGTTAAATAGGGTTTAAAATGTTAAACGGAAATAGAAACCCTAATTTCAAAACCCTAATTGGTAATAATTATCTAAATTGATCAATTAAAACCTTAATTATTGTACAATAATCTTAATTGATGTAATTAAGATCTAAGTAATGAATCATAATATTAGTTATGAATTATTGAGGTTAAATTAAAACCTAAACGAAAGATTGAAAACCCTAATTATAGGATTGGAAACTCTAAACCCTAATTCAGAAACCCTAAAACCCTAATTTGGTTCAATAACCCTAAATTATGAAGTGTATAAATCTTAATTATGATATAATATCATAATTAAGGTATTACTAAACCTAAATTAACATCCTAATCATGATTAATAAAAATCTAGAATTAATTAGTAAGTAAATAAGTGAAAAATAAAATCCTAGCCAATAAAAATGAAGCTAGGAGTGTGCAAGCTTGTGCTTGGCACACTCCAGCACAAGCATGATGAATCTACACCAGATGATAAGCAGCACAAGTTAAGGAGGAAGATATTTTTGGAGGCAAGATTTGAGAATGATAAACCCTAGGAAACCCTAATTCAAGTTGCTATAAGTAGAATGAGATGCTGAGCTTTAAACCTACGAAATTTTAAACCCTAAACACCTATAGTATCCAGCCATAACAAACCTCTAGCAATCACAAGCTCAGAATCAGAAGCCAGAAATCAAATTTTAAAGAAAAAGGTGCACAAAAACCCTAATTTATGTTTGATCTTCAAGCCTGGAAAATTTTTGTGTTTTAGATGTTTAGGAATACTTGTTAATGTGTTAATAAGTGATCTGGTGCGGTCAAAACATGTTTACATAACATCTAGATATGAAAATCAAGCCAAAAACTCAAACTGTTCTTGGCAGTCAAGAACAGTCTGACAGGCCTTTTTGTCAGGCCTTTTGATCGGCTTAGATTAGTGTGTTTGATCTGTTTTAATGCATCTATGTGTAGCCTGCCATATGAGGTCTTTAATAGCCAACGAATTGTAGTAAAAGAATAACTAGAAATGAAAGATATTATCGGTCAAAGTCCTTTAACCGCTCGGATTTTGCAAGTTTCTGGGCAACCCAGAAACCTTTGAAGAAACTCTGACAAGGTTTGTCAGAAGTTCATGCTGCCCAGATTTGGCTTAGATGTAATATTTTGTGTAATTTATTGGTTTAGACTTGTTGTATGCTAGGTAGAGTACAATCTCATAACATTAAAACACATTAACAATACAGAATCCTAGCCAGAAATCGTGGTCAAACCACCCTTGACCGAAACCATGACTGCTTGAGTTTCTGGGTAACCCAGAAATTCTCAAGAACAGTTTGGTCCCTGCTAGTTTGACCATCAAATTTAAATGGCATGTTATGATGTTGTTTAAGATGGAAATTGTTATGTCGTTGTACACTACCATGTTGGCTATAACAACAAACAAGAATCAAACACAAACCTTTAAGCATCAAGTTGGAAATTTAAATTGAGGTCAAAGTCAGGCTGGACCAGCGTTTGACCAAGGTGTTCTTCATGAAAGAACACCTTTAGCGACAGTCTTCAAACCCAGAACCCAGAAAACTAAATTTTTATACAGACCGTCGCTAAAGCCCTTTAGCGACGGATTTTTAATAAAAATAAAATAAAAATTAATTAAATAAATTATAAAAATAATAAATAAATATTAAATAATTATTAATAATTAATAAATAAATCCGAAAATTCATTTTTAAATTATAAAAATTTATTTTTAATATTTTTCTATATTCTGAAATATTATTTAATTTAATTAAATAATAATTAATAATTATGATAAATCATTTAATAATTGTTTTAATTATTTAAAAATGGTATTAAATTATTAAATAATTATATTAATTATTTAAAAATGATATTAAGGTAAATAAAATTATTATATATAATAATTAAATAAAATATTAAATATTTAAATATTATTAATGATAAATAAATCATTTAAATAATATATTAAGTATTTAAAAATTATTTTAAATGATAATTAAATCATTTAAATATCAAATTAAGTTTTGAAAATTATTATAAATAATAAATAAATTATTTTAATGATAAAATAAAATCTAAGAGATATTATTAATGATAAAATAAATCATTTAAATAATATTCTATCTTTCTAAAAATATTATAAATGATAAATAAATCATTTAAATAATATTTTAAATATCTAAAAATATTCTAAATGATAAAATAAATCATTTAAATAACATATTAAATGTTTTAAAATTATTCTAAATGATAATTAAATTATTTAAAAATATTCCTAAGCTTGTAAAATTATTTAAAATTACTTCCAAGCTTCTAAACATTATTTAAAAATAATACCAAGCTTCTAAAAATGTTAGAAATAATAATTAAATTATTTAGACTAATAATTCGACTTCCAAATGAAGTTTTATCGAACAATCTATGTGTTTAGCCATTAAGGATGCGACCGAGATACCGAATCAACGTCGAACCTTAATGAAACTTGTGTAGATTAGCGTGATACATGTTTATATACGTGCTAACGCTTATTATTGGTATACGTAGACTACGTGCGTTGACCGATTGTACTAAAATTATAGTGAGCTACGCTAAGGCAAGTGTCCTAACTTTTCTCAATTTATATTAAGCAAGTATTATACATCTTGCTATCAATTATTGTGAAGTTATTGCTTCTTGTTCAGCATAACTTAAGAAATGAATTATTATTCATATATTGCTTGTTCGAGCTTAAATTGTTGTGTCAAGCCAAATTGTTTGGTAAGACATCTGATACTGAGAAATGGAACACCTTGATGTAAGGTGAACCCGAAATTTTCCCTTAAAATAAGGTGACGAAATTCCCTTAATATAAGGTGACGAACAGTTGATAATATATCAACATAAATTGGTAGGATGATATGCATACTCCTAGGATATTGGTGAGGCTGATCACCTACCAGATATCCAAAACTCAAATGGTTCTAAGTCATTAAAGACTGATACAACTAAATGAAATATATGGTTCATGTACAGAACCCTCAGTATACATCATTGACATCTTTCAAATCAAACACATGGTGTTTACATATTTAAATGAACTTGCTGAGCATTTGTAGCTCATTCTTGCGCATATCTTCTTTTTGCAGCTATAAATGATATCCCTGGCACGTCTGGGACTAACAAGGGGAAAAGCCATGCTTATTAGCTTTAATGTTTATTGTTGTATACTTTAAGTCTTTTTAAAGACTTGTTATTGTAATAACTTAGTATAACGAATGATGTAACCGAACAAAATGTTATGTAATATATTATGATCCTTTATGTTATAGAATGCGTTATACTCTGATCTTTAAATTCTTTAGAATAATTGTACTAAGTTAAATACAATGTCTATATGAACTATACATCTGAATGAGGGTATTTAAATGATGTTGAGAGTCCTATAAGCTCTGGGGTTACACTTAATGAGCGCCGGTAAGGTGCCATCTTTACCGGAATGCGCCCCTCAGTTCTATGGATAATCTTATCATTAATACTGTGAATGTCAGATAGATAGAGAATATTGATATGAAAGAGATATCCACAAGATATGAATCTGTACATCCAAGTGAGGGTATCCAAACACGGATAACGTTCTGACGAGAATTATTATCTGTTATGGGATACTGTGAACCTTGGATAGATAGAAGTCATATTTTATTGAATATTTATAGTTGTATAGTTCCACGTGAGCACCAGATCTGCTACAGGGGAGTGTAGAGATTTGGGGGCGTCACAACTCCAGTTCCAACTTTGTTCTGATTGGCTTCCCACCAGAAGTTAGCCTCACCTTTCATTAAGTAAGTAGCAAAAACTGTCTTCTACTCCTCAGCGACTCTAGCGATGACAAAGGCCTTTTCAATCTCCTTTATCCATGACTGGGCCTCTATCGGGTTCGCTGTTCCTCTAAACTCCGGAGGCCCTACTGCCTTGAAGTCTTTAAAATTGGCTAAGTGGTTGCCCGTCTGGTTTCCTGCGGTAGTCGTTTGATTCCGCAGAGCTTCAGCCATCATGTTGATAAAATCTTGCATTGGGTTTGGTGGAGTTCCCTCTACATTGTTAACTGACTCTTCATTCCCTTGGTTTCGTAGGATTCGTCTGGGCTGGGCGGCATTATCTGTTTAAGCAAACCCTAACACGTTACTCGGGCTTTCTTTAAAACATAAGTATTTAGCATGTAATACAATAATTCACATGACTCTTGTGTGGAAGTTTTTAGATTACCCAACCTCGGAAATTCTGCTTTCCCGATTAGTGATTTTAAGTTACTAAGATACCGATTCAGTCTCACTGAATTAACATAATCATTGCATAAATGGTATATCAAGTAAAATTCTCAAGCACATACCATAATAATGCATCTTATAATCATATACCGACTTAAGCGTCTTACACGTTTATCGCAGGCATATTGTCATAATTGCTACTATCCCATTTAATATAACAAAAGGTGGGGATTCACTTAAACCATTCTTTCCTACCTACATAGTTGGGAAGTACATCCTACCTACGAACTACCTCGCACCTTGCTGAGGTTAATATAATTTCTAGTAAACCAAATGGTAGTACCAATAACACTGATCAAGGCATAACCACCCACTTCCAACTATCCTCTAGGGGACACAAGGTGAATGCAACTCACGCTTGCTCTCGCTACTGGAGGGCAGATTCATCCATCTAGCGTCGAACTGCATCCAGACAATGTCTAAGGCTCGCTCCAATTAAACTATCTTCTCATCCTTAGCCTTTACCTCATCCTTCAATTGTCCCTAACTGCAGCTCCCTTAGCAGCAGCCTCCCTCGCAACTCGGCTAACTCAGCCTGGGCCTGGTAAGCAGCGTCCTTGTACTGCTGTTCAGAGATCTGGTGGATGTGGTTTCTGCGCCTCTAATTGTTTAGCACTAACCTCTAGCTCGGTCGTTCCTCGCCAGCAAACCTCCTATCACATCAGGCTCTATGGGCTCCTGGTTCACTGAACAACTATCTTGACTCTCGTCCGATATCCTACAAACACCACACAAATAAATCAACATCAGTACCACAATAAAATATATTCATTGATGAAATGAAATGATATTTTATTCGGTACAACTAGAACTCTATGAATCTCCCCGACCCATCACCTACATACTCTATGTGAGTTTTCTACTAAGGTTATATCCTAGGTTTCTTGTTCCTAACGTTTATAACCTACAACTGTGATACCAAGCTGTGACACCCCCAAATCCAGGTTTCCAAACCTCGAATTCGGTGCTCACGATAATCAACGACAAACATACTATCTAACTAAATGCGGAATAATAAACATACATTGTTTATCGAATGGAAATAAAGTCTTACAATTCTGGTCCCAAGGTTCTTTAACCTTAACATAAAACGTACTCTTAATACAAATAAAGGTTCACTTAATCAAACAACATTCAGAAATAGCTAGTACATAGGCACTAACGGGCATCTACTCTTGCACCTTCCCTTTTCCTTTGTCTCCCCTAGACGTTTCTGCCTTAGCTGAAATAAAGATCATGATATAGCAAGGATAAGCAACTAATTTGCTTAGCAAGTATATACACAAAGAGATATATCATGATAGAAAGAAATTTCGCTTTCAATGTTCAACAACAATATAAGAGTGTGGAGGAGCATTGAATTAATAAACAACAGTTGAATATTCGAATAATTGAATGACAATTACTGAATGGTTTGAAATAACCAAGGACGTTTTCCAAGGTTCTCAGCATGTAAGCTGGACCTCTTAAAAAGGTTTTGGTAATCGAGGGGATCAGCCTCTCATACCCCGTGATTTATGCATAAATGTTTTAGCATACAAACCCACCAAAACATGTTATAAAATTTTAAAACCTATATATGCTATCCATAAAGCATACAAGACCAAGATCTCTTCTTTAAACCATATTTGATAAACATATTTTTGCAATAATATAGATCTAGCAAGATAAATCATAGATCTAGCAAAATAAAACTTAGACCTATACATGCTTCATTTCTTCCATAAGCATCAAACAACAACCAAAAATTAATCCCACACACAACTAGGGTTTTAAAAGAAATGAAGATCCATACATCGGTTTTAAAATCATGAGTTAAACAATCTTTTAGAAAAATATAGATCTAACAAAATAAAAACTTAGATCCACGAATATTCCCTTTATACCACCAACCCCAATCAACACACATAAAAGTTTCCAACAAAATAGCGTGTAGAAATCATAATATAATACTAGCAACAAGAAACTAGGGTTTGAAGGAATGGAGTTTATACCTAGCTTTAATGGCTATGCGAATGGAGATGGCGTAAACACTTCAAGGTCTTCTTCTTCCTCTCACAAGACTTGCTCTTGCTTCTCCCTTCAAAACTCTCTCAAGCTCACAAACTCTCTACTTGGTGAATAATAAGTGAGCCAACCCTTGTTAACTTTGGTGAGGGGTCCTATTTATAGGAAAGTAGAGACCATGGGCAAAATAGTCATTAATCATGACTAGGCAAGGGCAATTTGGTCAATTCATCAATAGTAGGAAGTTTCCTAGCAACTTCCTCAAGGGTATTTTAGTCCTTTCCCAACCTCTTTCAAGGTTAAAATAGTCTTTTCGCAAAATTTAATTATCCATTAGTTATTTACCCATTCTTCATTGGTTATTAGACATTGGTTATTATCTTGCCATCATTACATTGGTTATTAAACACAATGGTTATTATCCCGCCATCATTTCATTGGTTATTATAACCACTTGGATATACAATGGTTATTGCCCTTACATAATTACCTTGGTTATTAACCACTCTTGGCCATTTTAGTCATTACCCACCAATTCCTACACTTGACTCACCTATGGTTTATCTCTTAAACCATAGTTATATCATACCTGCCAACACGAAGTATAGACACATCTTATACATCTCCCACCAATTAACCCAAGCTGGTTTAAATAGAACACAACGTTAACTCATTGAATTAAATTAGATTTAATTAATAAGGACGTTCAAAATTCATGGGCATTACAAATGCTCGTATAAGTCCAAAAAATTGTTCATTCAAACCAATGAAATCATCATTGTAGAAATAGTTTTTGTTATATTGGATCAAGAAAGAATTAAAAATTACTAATATGAAAAGCTTCTTTACTGGCATAAAAGTGTCCTCAAAATGATGCACTCTTCCTTGAGCAAAATTTGTTTAAATTGAAGGCTAAAATGACTATGTATGTCCTCTTTATGTCATTCCATCAAACATGTAATATGCAAGTTTAGTTCAGTGAGTAAAATTGATCCAACCTTAAAATCCAGCCCAGTCCCTCCCACGAAAATTTTGAAACAAAACTAATAATATTCCAAGAATACTGAAACTTACAATCATATTGAATTCAAAAAATAAAATAAATTCAAAAAGAACCATTAAAAATCCTCAATATGCTATTATTTTAGGTTTTCGATAATGACATATTTTTTTCCAAACACTTCATACAGAATATCAAAATCCAAAGAAAAATGGAAAGAAGGGTGCAAATAACTATCAGAATTAAGAAACTTTTTCAATTCTCAGATATATAATTTGGGCACAATAGAAACTCACCTCATTCTAGGTCCTCGACCGAGACCCCAATTTTGGCGGACACAGGGGCGAAGTTGGAGGCCGTCAACTACTCAACTACATTTGGCCGTCAGGCTCTGGTCATGGTATAGCGACAAAACCATCGAGGGTCAGGCGATTGTGATGGCGTCACAAAAGAGAAATGGGGAGCTAGAGATTGGATGTATACGGCAAGGGCTTTGCCTGATGGGAAGGTAAAGTTGTTTCAGACGAAGATGTTGAATCGTACGCCTCCCCTGCGCACATTAGAATTGGACGATATAGTTATATTGAATCGTACGCCTCCCTTTTGTTTTCTTTGATTTTGGCATGATTCAGGTTAAGGTGTTGAATAAAGGAATGCAGTTAAGTAGGTTGAGATAAGGAGAAGGGGGAGAGATTTATCGCTTGGCTGGGGAATTGAAAGGAGCGAGAGAAGGGCAACCGATAAGGAAGTGGAAAAGTCAGAGATATAACCAAATAAAAGAGCTTGAGTCGACTCGAAAAGGACGGACGAAAACCCAGTAATGTAAGCCAAAACTCGCCGAGTCAAACAAGGCGAAATTTTTTCATTCATGCTTTTATTATTTTATATTGAAACATAACAACGAGTTTTGGCCCTGGTCCACTCAACAATTTTAAGCCTCTCAACATGAGCTTAATAAACCGCAACAGTTGGCGCAGTGGTTCAAATGAAGCCCCGGGGTGAACCGTAAACTCGGACGTCCTGGGATCGAATCCCACTTGCAACAATTGTTAAACCTTCAAAGGTCACGTGGCCACGGGTCGTACGTTTCAGGATGACACCATGTCTTAGACGGAGCCTGTACGCAAAGCCTGGCCCAGGGTGGGGAGACTTAGTCCGACTGCGGTTGGAAAACTCCACATTATCAAAAAAAAACATGAGCTTAATATATCTTTTTTTTTGGTGCAATGAGCTTAATATAACTAAACTTGTATGTATTTCAATTAAGTTAATGAGTAAACTCGGTTTTGGTTATAAAATTCTACTCAAATGAATTCCTACTTAATTTAATTTTAAATATAAAAAAAATAAAATTTTTCTTATGAAGAACATCATATCTAATGTTAATGTGTTATTATTATTAAAAATATGAATATATCCAATGTTATAATTTAAGTTTGTTAATATTCCATTTGTCTTATAAAAGATGTTTGAAGTACAAATAATATTTGTCCCTAAAAAGGCTTAAGGTGTTGTTATGATAAAATTGTGTAATAAGAGGTTTAATTTTTATTTTTTATTTTTTTATTTATTTTATTAGGTTTCATAGTAGTTAATAAATTTGCTTCTAATGTGTTTACAGGTTATTCGAGTCCAATTTAAGTGCAATGCCTTATTTCATTCCAATGTGCCTAGCCTATTCTTCAGACTTAGCAGACAAGGAGGAAGATTGCTATATTTTCAGGGAAGTCCTATACTTTACTTTTTCCTATCTTAGCCATTGAGGACAATGTCTAGCTTAAGTTTGGGGGTGTGTTCTTATTTTATATGGTACTTGTGCGTTTAGGTTATTATATTTGCATTTTAGTTAGTATGTTTTAGGATAGATGAGCAATGAGTTGATTGAATTTGATTATAGCCAAGGATGAGAAAAAATTGTGTTTATTTTTAACTCATGGGAAATTAAGAAGCATGCTTAGTTTATATTTTGACTTATAAGTTAGGTTTACACTATTTGTGATCTTTTGGAAACTTCAAAGCACATATCCATCTGTTTAAACTAGTTGTTTCTTAAAAAAAATTGATTGAATGCTTGTGGGAGATATCATTGAAACTTTAAAATCTTATTTGAGCATCATTCAAAGCGAAATTTAGGTATTAACATAAGTTTGGGGGAAATCTTGGGTTATTGAAAATTTTAAAAATTGTGAAACCTTCCTGAGTTAAAATGATGAATCATGTGGTGGGTTGAGATGGAGCATAAAACGCACTCACCCCATAAACCACATGCACGAGAAGGAGCGTAAAACGCACTCGTGCCATAGAAAACGGAATGGAGCGTAAAACGCACTCGTTCAATGAGAAGTGAGATGGAGCGTAAAACGCACTCACTAAAAAAAAGGAAAGAAAAATTGCGTTTTAAAATACTTGGGAGGGGTTCAAATGTGCTTAAATGTATGAAATATCTTTTTGATCCTCTAAATTTTGTGTTTTGCCTTTATTAGCGGAGATTGATATGAAAGCAGGTTTTTAGAGTTGATTTGAAAATCTTTTATGAGTATTTGATTATATGATCTAGTGGTGAGTTATGGCTAGTTGAACATTTGGATGCACACACATGCACTTAAATGATCATAAGTAGTTGTGGAACTGATGATTAGGTTAAAAATTTTAGGCTTTACATGTTTTTCGGAAATTATTCTTGAGTTAACATTAGAAGAAATTTTTGAGGCTATTATGCAAATTTGTATTGATTCATTGCTCGAGTCGTGTGAGTTGTTATTTAGAATTAGTTGTTATAGTTGTTGTTCTTAGTGTTTGCTTGAGGACAAGCAAAGATTTAAGTTTGGGGGTATTTGATGAGTGGATTTTACATCTATGAATTGAGTACGTTTGGCTTGATAATTTGTGAATTCTTAAGTATTTTAAGTTAGTATTAGGTATTTATAGTGTTTTTATGTTATTTTGTAGGAATGAGCAAGGAAACGCAATCTGAACATCTTTCGGAGTACAATAAGCAAGCAAACGCAAGAAGGGAAGATTTCAGGGTTTTTAACACTAGGTTGGATGTATGTTCTTGGTTTGGAATTTGAATTTTATTGTAGACATACTCCTTAGCTTTCCGAAACATCTTGAATCGTCACAATCGGAGTTCGGATGAGAAAGTAATGATCGTTTTCCCAACGGACGTTGATCTTCAAAGTTTGGAGTTGCCATTTGCATTGCACTCACTTCAAGCCCAATTTCGACTTTGATCCAATCTGAATCTCTCAATTCTCAAAGAATGAAAGTTGTAGATCTCGTCGAGAGCTTCGATTTGATAGGTGGCAGGCCCCGTAACTATTCCCGGATCAAAAGTTATGACCATTTTACTAACAGATGTCCGAGCAGAATTTGGTCGGGCGCGGCCGCGCTGGTCTGCAGAGTGGGAAACATGATTTCTGGCACTTGGGAACGGTCGCGCTGCTTCCTAGGCCAAATATGGGTGCGGCCGCGCTGGGTCGGGTTTTTAAAAAGCTTATTTTTGACCCGCATTGAATGGAACAAGGATTGTAACTTCTAATTGGTTTAGGACTTTAACTAGAACCTATAAATACATGATATGAAGCATAGAATAAGAGAGATTTTGCTACTTTTTGCTAACCCTAGTTTGGGAGAAAGAGAGGGAGGCTTGAAACAATTGAGCAAGCAAGAAGGATTCATCACAAGAGCTGAAGGAGAGACTCAAGGATTGCAATTACAGATTCTATTCTCTTCTCTATCTCTTATTTTGTATTCTTGAATGCTTTATCAATTGTGGATTAAGGATTTTTAATTCAATCATGAACTAATTTCTTATTAAGATTACAATGGATCTTAATGCGTAGCTTTTATTGATATGCTTCCTTGTTAATTATTATTGATTATTATCGGATTGTCTTTTATGATTTGTGATTAATTGCTTAATTGTTTGATCAACAATTACCGTGGTAATCTATATGAACTCGAGAGATGGATTATAGATTTAGACCTAATCATAATAGCATGTGATTGTGTATTCTGTTATCGATGGAATTCATGATTTGTGTTTTAGGATAGAGATATACCTATACGCCGCATGTAATCTGAAAGAGAATCTGTGCTTTAAATCTTTTTTAATTATAATTCACATAGAGATATAGTGAATTAAGTTAACTAGGGTGTTCATCTTAATTCTATCTTTTGTGGATTTAAGTTGATTCGTTTATGATACATCGAGAGATAGTTATAAATATTGATGAGTTCTTGATTAACAAACCGGAATAATTAATATAACTTAACAGGAAGTGTATTAATTCAAGTGAAACATTAAGGGAAAATTTAATCATAAGCCTTTTTATCTGAATTCAATTCTTGGTAGTTAGTAATTAGTTAGTTTAGTACTTTATTTTCAAAACTCAAAATCTTTTATCGAATTATTTAAATAAAATTAATTTGATTAAAAGTTAGTATTTGGTAATTATTATTAAATAATTCTCTGTGGGTTCGACACTCTCTTATCACTTTATTACTTGTTGATCGTGTACACTTGCACGTATTTATTGATTGCCTAAATCGATAAACATTGCCCTCCTGTCAGGGTTAGTATACGAAGTGCAAAATTTGGGTGTCTACAGCTGCCGCTCTTTATCATGTTTATGAAATGTAAAATGAAATGAACATGATAAAGAAGTAGACACCCGATGCATGAATGACATGCATAAGAATGATAGTACATACATGATGCAACACATATAGCTTATGATGCAACACAAGATGTAAGGCATGCAAAACATTCGTAAAGGTGTCAATGCATCATGCAATCGTAAATTTATTGTGAGTATTGATCTCAACAGGACTCAATCGCTGATCGCATCGTTGTTGTCGGGTTCCGTTCTCTGACAGAGTCGTTGCTATAATCGTTATCGCAGATGTCGTGCTCCGTCTCGTAATCGTCGTCCGTCTTGGAATCGTCGTCGTCTCATAACTGTCGGATCTCGTATCCGATCGGTCGTCTCGTAGATGTAGGGTCTAGTCTCTGATTGATCGTCTCGTCTGTATCGGTTATCGTCTCCGATTGGTCGACTCGTCTGTATCGGTTCTCGTCTCCGATTGGTCGACTCGTCTGTACCGGGTCTCGTTTCCGGTTGATCGTCCTCGTCGGCAACGGGTCTCGTTTCCAGTTGATCGTCTCGTCGGCACCGGGTCTCGTTTACGGTTGATCGTCTTGTCGGCACCGGGTCTCGTTTCGGGTTGATCGTCTCATAATTCAATTGCTCTATTATTAACTGTATGATGCAGGCTTTTATTCATGGATAGAGAATGACTCCTGTACAGTTTTTTTGACACTATTTTTCACAGATGTCGTCACCCGACGCCGTGGTACGTTTGGATCTCGGTCCTCCCACAGGGTTGGTTGGCAGGCTTTTTCGCTGGTTGGACAGTTTATCACCGGGCGACAGGGTTATTGTAGATGGTCTTCTGGGACATTCCTGGTCTTTATTATCCTTTCAGGTGCCGGCGGGCCTTACGGAGGGTATTTTGAGCTATTGGGCCCCTGTCCATCAGGTGTTCAGATTAGGGACAGTGGAGCTGACCCCTACTCATGAGGTGTATGCCCGCTTTACCGGCTTGTCTTTGGATGGTCCTTGTGCCAGGGTCAGAGCTGGTCCCATGCGCCGTCAGTTCTTGACTTTTACTGGGTTGCGGAGGACAGTTCTGTTATCGGTGGTCACATCAGACCATCTAGTTCCCCTTCATTTCTTGATTGATCGATTCGGTTCACCCGACAGTTTTCATCTATTCTCTGGTGATTTTTCCGTATCTGAGGAGCGCTGGGGCGCTTTGAGAGTAGATGTTTTGATGGCTTGTGTGATCTCAGTTTTGTATCTGCCAGCCGGATCCGATCTGTTGGACATACGAGTTATTGCGACCACTAGAGCCCTTCAGGAGGATCACACCATTATTCCCATGATACTAGCATGAACACCCTACATGTCAGTCCTCATATTGGTTCACGTACTTTCCGGAGGCAGATTTATTTAGAGGGAGCTTCTAATTTTGTTGTTCATGTTATGGTGTTATATGAGCCATCCTCAGCCCCATCGGGTCAATTTTCGGGTCGGCCATTGGGTTTTGCCTCAGGCCACGACATAACCCATGCAAATTTTTCGTTCCGGTCCCGTGTAGCTGTACTGATTGTGGCTTCCTGGGATAGAATTTACCCCCCCCCCTTAATCGGCTATTGAGGAACCCTTCATCATCCTCTTGATCTATTCGGGTTTTATTGCTCCTTTCATGAGCTTCTCGACTCATGTGCCCACCTTGGAATTTCATCCCTATTTTTTGGGCTTGAGGGGCGTGACGACTTATCAATCCCATTGGGCGGTTATGGGGCAAGTTAGATCAGATACAGGATTTTTGCCCTTTCAGCGGGGCGCAGCCGACTAACCGATTCCTCATATCACCCCAACAGAGAGGAGATGCTACTGCGGGTATATGATCTTTGGTCTCGCATGATCTTTGCCGAGTCCTAGTGAGAGTTGCCCCATTCAGACATCTGTCTTATGGGCAATGGATTGTTTGTTTTTGTGTTGTTTTTGTTGTTTTGGCACCGAGACTCTGATATAAGTTGGTTTTTGAGTCAGTGACTAGAGTATTTGATGACTCTCGAGTGATTATTTCACAGATGAATCACCACCCAGAGGTATTTATTTCCCTCCTGAGTCTACAGATGAATGGATAATCCCAGAATATGATTTTTGAAGGTACCCCCCTTCGCTACTCCGCAGCCCATATTCCCTTATTCCCAGTCTCAGCTGATTCCTGTTCCCTAGTTGGAGTTATCATGAGGATTAGCCGGATACCGACTTGGCCTGTGATTAACTACTGAGGCTGAGAGGAAACGCATGCTCTTGTAGAGTAGAGATGCCGCTCTAATTCTGGCCAGAGATGCTTCCCTCACTGACAGAGACGCCAATTGTAATTGCAGACTAGGGCATGTTATAGATGCTCACTCTGAGACTGTTAGCCGAGCTAGCGCTTTATTGGGGATCGCATCTGACATGATGGGGCAGCTGATTGGGGCTAGAGGGATGGCCGATGCTTGCATCATGATAAATCCACCACCCCTTGTTTATCCAATCCTGCTTCAGTTAGTTTCAGAAAATTTTGGTAGATCAATTTTATTTTCCTGCATAAGACTATGTCAGTTTCATTGGTTTATCTGAAAGAGAAATCTTTGTAAACAAAATGACTTATATATATAGTGTACATGTACATTTACCAACTTTAAGTCATTTTCCCTTCTTTGTCGTATCGTTATGCATTCATTGGGACCCTCATTTTATCTAAAATAAAAACCAGCTAACCATCGATTTTTGATATTTCGCCTTCTGTCTCTTCTCAATGTCTTGATGGAGATTTTGACAGATTACTTGCCGCACAGCACCTTGTTGGATTTCCATCGGAACTGAGTCATAGATTTTGGCTAACTGTTTGGGTGGGTTAGTTAGGGTTATGGTTCCCATTGTGAGATGACGCTGATTAGGTGGGGCTGTGTTTATCGGGGAATGCTTCATTAGGCGTTATAGGAAGGTTTTTCTGGCTCGTTGGGAATCAGTGTTTTTGGTTAGAGAAAGTAATTTTTTTTGGTAACAGAATTGGACCGTGCCAATGATGGCTGCCTACGTACTCCCCACAAGTCAGGAGGGAGATTCAAGGTCCCTACGTAGTTCGGTTCCCTCAAAGAAAAGGAGGAGAAAATGGATGACGATTTTTTTTATTAGCGTAGAACCGCTTCTCACCGAGGTCAGAATTTATGGGCTGTGGAAACATCCTCGCCGTTCCATCTCTTGTCATTATGAAGGGGCTTCTCCGGACAACACGTTTCTTAATCACAAGAAGGGTCCTTCCCAGCTCCCGGGGGCAAACTGCCCGACTGCACTCCGGAAAGCATCACTTTACCGGATGTGGAGCTTCATATTAATAGGTTCTGAGCTGATCCGAATAGCTTTTTTGAGCAAGGGTTATATGATCAGATTCTTACCCTCGATTTCCCGATAAATGTCATCACGTAGATCCTCTATGCTCCTTTGTGCATCATATCATGGAACAGGGTCCATCATGGCTCTATGATAAGTAGCCCCCACATTTGTGAGACCGTAAGGCCAAATCGTCTGTAGCACGAAGGTGCCCCAAGGTGTGATTGAAAGCGGTCTTTTCCAGGGTCTCTTCCTCCGCCACCATTATCTGATGAATACCCCCGCCGAATGCAACATTCAACAAAAGAGTAACATCTCGTATTGGGCTGTGTTATCAACCAAGATAGTGCAATTAAAAGGCACTGGGAAAGTTAACCTTTGAGGCTGACCTTGTTCAGATCTCTATTGTCCGACACATACCCCTCACCTTCCCTCACAGGCATAGCCCACTGGGAATATATTAGGACAGTCATTCTGGGTAAAGTGGACTCCATAATGATTCCAGCCTTGAATTGTTTGACGATTTCTTCCTTCACCCTTCAAGCTCTAAAAAACACCCTCCGATTTGTGTAGCTTTCTTAGTTTCTGCTTGACAGGCTTGAAACCCTCCTTGATGGGCAACCGCGGTGGACCACAATGCTCGGGTGGACAAATCCGATCATGTCCTCATCGAGACCAGGCAAAAACATCCTCATACTGATTAGCAACTCGGTTATTTCTTCTTTTCTGGCTAGGGGGTCAGGTCGGTCCCTATCTTGAGCTCTTTGGGTTTGTACAAGGGTTCCGATATTTATGGTGATGGTTTGGTCTGATTTAGGTTTGGCGGTTTGGCTCTTCGGACCACATCCTTTGAATTTCGCTCAGGCGTGCGTCGTCATTATCTGTCTCAATCATGGCTCAACCCCATTTAAATCGAAATCCCAGCTCAATATCAAAATCGTATAGTCAACTTTTTTCGAATTTGAAGAATCGTTTGTTAGGCAAAGAGACACTCCAAATTGGTACAAAAACACCTGGCATGAAACAAAATATTTTGTCATATATAAGGCATTTTCTCGCAATGATCATCTTTAAGATAACATGACAAAATAAATCATAATCATAATGGCACAATTTTAAAATAAGGAACAACAACTGGCATTCCCTACAACCATGGTCCTTCCTTCATAAACCTCTGGCTGCTCTTACCACGATCTTCCGCTGCCTATCGATCCATGTTCTGAATTTTGTGCTTCAGCGCCCAAGCCATTCCTGATTATCATGACCTGGAGAAACTGAATGGTACGCACACATTCTTACTTGGATCAAATCCTCTCCCCTTTTCGGGTCCAATTTGGGTTGGTGCCAAATCGCGTTATCCTTCCCTGATGCTATTAATAACCGCCAAAAAGTCTGCTCGAGACGGCTCCCCAAGCGGGTGTGAATACCCGATCTCTTGCTAGTCTCAAATCTTCTTTGTTCATCCTGACCTTTGATAATTTGAAATTAGGTTGTCGGCGTGTTTTGGCACGATTTTTCTTGTAATTTGCACATGGAGGATTGTTCTCTACGTTTCTGAGATGATCCCTGCAGGATGAGGGAAACCTCTTTTCCTCTCCTCCTTTTTCTGTTGGATCCCTACGGGAAGTGCTTGCCATAGTTTCCACTCTGGATTTGCTCTTGCAACCTACATTTCCCGGAGCTGTGAGGTCCCGGATCTTACAGGACCTTTAACCCATGTTCCACCATTTCTCCATGTTTTATCTTCTCGGCAAAAGGTTCTTCCAATCCCCGATATCAACCCGCCATAATAGGGAGCGCCTCCTGAATGGTCCACAAAGGTCATTACCATTACCGCCTCAGCTCATCGGGGGATTCACCTGTGCAGCCATAATACCCCTCCCATCGTTGTGCATTAGTCCCTTTGAAAGATTCTTTTGGGTTGCTTCTTGAATTTTGTCATTTGATATCTATCAGGGGGCCATCTGGGTCTGAAAGCTGTATTGGGGTTGTTAAGAAGGTATGGGGCCAACACCTCCCAGTTGTGAGATTCGGGCATTGGTCCCAAGGCGGGCATACCAGATCCTTGCCTCCCCTGTTAAGCTTTTCTGGAAAAAATAGCTGCAATCCTTTCCTCACCGCCCCCATCGTTCTCGGCATAAGACCCGGTGTGTTCTCCAATGTATATTTTCAAGTGCGATGTAGGGGTACTCCCCTTTCCATTGTTATTTTTACCGAACTCCAACACTCGGGGACCTTGAACTTTTCTGGATATCTGGTTCCGGGGAAGAGGACGGACACAACCAGATCTGAGTAATTAACCCTACCCAGGAAGCCTATGCTTCTTAGAGATTGGATATTGGTTTCTCCTCCATGTGGTTTCATTTTTTTCCGAAAAGGTCGTCCCGTGTCTCCTTCTTTCCGGATAGTAAATCACTGTCCCTGTTAGGTATAGGGCACCGACTCACGTGGGATTGACTGGCTCGTCCTTGAGTTTGGGGTTGGTCCCATCCTTTAAAAAGGTTTGCTACCATTTTTAGGAGGATTCTGATCATTCCCCCTGGTGGATGGGGACATATTATGCCGATCCCTGGTTTTGCCGGATCCTGTCTGATTAAGAACTTGTTCCTTTAGCCATTGTGGCCATTTTCCAATCATCTGCTTTTTAAAATCATCAAACTCTTCCCGAGGATATGGAACTATGATTGGGAAGGATTCAGCCATTTCTTCAGAGGTAGAGATCCTGGGGGCTTTCTTAGACTGGTGGTGTGAACGGGGGTTTGAGGAGCAAATCCTCCTGCAGGCAAAATGGTTTCGAAGTTTAGGTCTTTGGGTAATGAAAGGATGCTGGATGCATGTCTAAAGCTATAAATTTTTGGTGTTTTATTGGTTGTTTTAATCTTTTTTCTGCAAAACAACCACGATTAGCGGTCCTTTATTGAAATAATGCATGCTAGATACGATTTATTATGCTTCCCCGTTGCCGTTCCCTGCAAAAACACAGAAGGTGTTAGGATTTTACTTTTGACGATAAAGGGGGGGAAGCATTATATGAAATATGTTGCAATGGGATTATGACCATTTATTACGTTATCAAACGTTTTAAAAAGGGCATGATGGACTTTTCCTGCGTTTTTGGGGTTAATCTGGGGGCTGACCTATCTTTAGGGTTTTACTCTCAACGGGCATTTTTCGGCATGAAGGTTCCCAAATCTTCTGCAATCTACTCGTTTGAGCCCCTTTCGATTGGGAGCGGATGGGGATTCGAGTGGTACTGCGTTTCCTGAGCCATCTCCGGGGAGCAGCCCCATCGAAGTCCAAGTAATAATATGCCAACCGGACGGGGTTCGCCTCAGGAGGAGGTAACAATTCCTCAACATACATTCACAATTCATCGTCATCACCGTATGGACAAATGATTACTTTGGTTACTTTGAAGTAAAGGCAAATCCATTTCAACTCATTCATTCATTGGACAACAGACACACATTCACACCAATAATAAATAAAAAAATGTCGCGGACGCACATTACACTTTATTCTCCATATAATTTTTATAAGGATAGGAATAGACATCAAGATTAATTTAATGTCGGCACTTAAGCCCTCTAAATTGTCCCCACCACAAAATTAAACCCCGCAAAAAGCAGAGGTCGCACAGCTGTCGGACGCCGGGTTTTTCGTCTTATGCGGATCTTTGGTCTTTTTCCAATTTTAGCCTTTTGATTAGATGATTTTTTTGGGAAAAGGTCGGCTTTGAATGTCGACAGGGGTTTTGAAATATCGTTTTTAATGATGAGCTAATTAACCAGAGTCGCCAGATGGTATATTTGAAATGGATGTATACCACACTCATCCAGAGTTTTCGTTTTTTTTATAAATCGCTTTGGCCTCATTATGTGACTCCGAAATTATATTGGTACTCGCAGAATTGAGAGTTCATAGAGTTCGGGGGCTTGTTTAAGTGAGGGGAAGGTGTTAGGCCACCCCTCGGACTTCCGTGAAAAAACACTGGTTACCCCGCAATCTTGATTGATTTTCTATCACTTTAATTCATGAATGTATGTGATGTTAGGTGCGCGTGTCGTGTGTGTGTACCTTATGTGAAATGTATGTGGGTGAATTTGTATGAAAGAATCATTTGGATTTTAGGGAAAATCGTTGGTTTCGCTGTTTTAATTTGAGGCTTATGCTTCGGAATGTCCTTTTCGGTAATATACACGAGGAAAGCTTTATTTTTTTATGAAAAAGGTTTGGATCTTTAATTGATCCAAGAACTATGATGATTTTTCATTAAGTGTCGTTTTGGAAAAAACAAGAATTTTCTAAACCTTCGTCAAAATAGAGAATCGAGATCTAAAACGTTGCTTTCGTGAAACAGATCGAGGCAATTTCTAGAATCTCTTTCACCTAATGCACGAAGATTTAATAAAACGTTACTTATTTGTAAAATCATTTTGTGTGATATTTTGGAAAACAATTTTCTTTAGCTTTCCTCGTTTAAATAGGAATCGACATTCTTTAGCACTTCAATCACATATCCTCGTGAAGCTAAATAACACTAATTTTATTGATTTTATGCAAGTCTTCATTGTTTAATCTTTGAAATCATTTTTGTGTCACAAGATCTAATCAAGCCAATAAACACAGCGTCGGGGCTATTCATTGGCATGTAAGCCAACCAAAAAACCCCAAACGCCTACAAACACAAGTTTCACTATATCGGGGCCTTAAACACGCATTCTCGCCTTGGCGTCGATTTAAGGCCCGAACGATTACATATTTACAAAGAAAAGTACATCGAATTTATTACATATATCAAAAGATGTCTCATCATCGGATTTGGACCACGAGGTCGCGTTTCCTACAGGCTTCACGACGAGATTAATAACATGCCCACAAAAATAATACTACGTAACTAACCCACCCGGATTTATCTAATACACCATAACATCCTGAAAAAATGATGATCTAAATAAATTACACTCAATGAATTCACCCATAAAACAAACTAGAAAATTTCGTCGATTGGATATCCTCGTGTTATCAGGAAGAATTTTATTCCAACGGAACCTTCACTAATAATCCCTAATCCAAGATTGTTCAACAATATGTATGAAAACTACATCTAAATCTAACCAAGTAATATGATAATAAATTGCTACAACAAAAGGAAGTTTTAACCTTGCACAAAAATGATCTCAAATGAAGGTAAATTTGGATACTGGAATAGGATAAGGAAAATATATTTGATACAATAAAAAATCAAAGGAGTAAAATTTCTCTCTTTTTTCTCTCTTTTCTTCCTAATTTTTATTGCAAAAATCTAGCTATTTTTCTCTCTATTGTCCGTGCTTGGCTGCTGCTTAATTCACTTCTTCTTCCTCAAAATTCTCCCCCACTGTATGCTGTACCGAGCGCTGAGTTTAAATTGGCTGGCTGGCCCACCTCCCCATCGGCCACTCCACTGGTAGTGGGCTGATTTCCTGGTTTCCTCAGTGCTGGCGCATTCACTTGGCCAGCAGATCTATCCGCGGCTGGCGGGCTTGACTTTCCTCGATTTTCGTGCCACGCCCCGATTTTTCCGTGCCGCAAACGTCCCAGTCTTACCGCTGACTAGGGCTCGTATTTTGACAGTCCGGGAAATCATTGAGAAGCGCGCCACACCTTCCGGGAATGCCAAATTCGGATAGCCCTGCTATCATGTCGATTTCGGCTGTAAATTATCATGGTGGCGTCGAGTGTCCGTACTTTTCCATCTTTTGCTCTCGCAGGCCGATCCATTTGACGAATTTGCCCTCCTGTCAAGGTTAGTATACGAAGTGCAAAATTTGGGTGTCTACAATTAGCATGATCATCATCATGATTTTAAAAGCATTGGTTAAAACTATGAGTTTATCACATATTAAATAATAGTACCATGTAGATAAAGTAAAATGCCTATAATACTTTTATTAACTAAAATAAATAAGATTATAGAGTTTATAATTACATCATACTCAAATATTAATTGGCATTGTGTGCATACTACTCTTCAAATCTCCCACTTGCAACTAAAGCCAATCGCCATGGTATCTAATACCCTTCTTCTCTAAGGTGACGATAATCCTTGCTTGTTGGATAAAGCTTTCAGTAGAATGGATATGCATTGTTGTTCTTGAGAGTCCCACTATCTCTATAGTGACTTCTTATCTTTCAATGATTTCTCTAATCAAATGAAAGATGCCGAGCAACACTAATGTTTGAAATCTAAGATGAGACTTAGGAACTATGTCCTAGTTTCTGTAATGAACTTTTCATTCCAAACAATTCAACTTGCAGCTTCATTTACAGCTATATACTTTGTCCTTTGTCACTAAACCAACAACTCTTTGTTGTTTGGAACATTTTCTACATTCACTGCACCACCATTCAAGGTAACGATTTACCCTGAAGTGGATTTGGTTATCGTCTTTGGTTAGTCTACAACAAAAAAAACCTTGAGTTCTGTTTAGCTCTCTAGTTTTTTTAATTCAGAACCCAACCATGAATCATGATCACATACTCAATACCGGTTAAGTACTTAAAGATGTTTTTCACTGTCTTACAGTGATCTTCCTTTCCGAATATGGAACTGATCAATACATCAGGCCTTGTATATTCATTGCATATATGATAGTAAAACTCATGCGATCTCTCTTTCATTGAGGACAATTTTAAAGAGATACACTCCCATGGCTCATCATCATGAGACCTCTCCTTGGAGTTTGCCATGCTTAAACGCCTTTAGCATCGAATGAATATACATTCCTTTGGGGGGGGGTGTTAAGCCCGAGCTATCCCTTTTTAAATCTATCTATATAGATTTGATATCCCCAATTTATAGGGTGTTTCTCCCAAGTCCTCATCGGAGGAATGTTTAGATTAATTTTAATCTTTACTGATTATAGCAATTGGTGTGTTCATTCCCTAGTCAGTAGTATATTTCAACAAAAATATTACTAGGAATGTCACTGCACTCCCACTGACCTTCTGTACACATTTGGTATCATCCGCGATTTGATAATAATCAAACTCCTTTGATTTTGTCTCATCAAACCGGATGTTCCATCTTTGAGAAGCTATGATTTAATCCATAAAAGGATTGTTGTAGGCTTATAATACATTGATTTGCTTTAAACCAATTGAAACAAAATCCATCTGGTCTGTATCATACATATATTCTCCTCAAATCTCTCATTGATGAAGGATGTCTCCACATCCATTGCCAGATTTTGTAATAATAAGCTGCAATCTACCAAGCAAAAATCCAAATGGACTTAAGCATTATCCGGTAATAAGGTTTTTTCTCACCCGCAACTTCCCTTGACCTTTATTTGAAAACATTTTAAAAACCAGGTCTGGTCTTATAGGTCTCTAACCTTGTCATTTTGCCCCAGTCTTTCTCTTACAAAGACCCTATTTCACTCTATCGGCACTATTGCCTTTTTCAGTGGAGTAACCAGAGTCCATACTTGGTTTTCCAACTGCATGGAGTCCACTTTTGAATTTCATGGCCATCCTACCATTTTCTCTGAGTGTCTACTACTCAATAGCCTCATCGTAAAAATAATTGGATCATCATCCTCTAAGAATTCGTACCTCAATCATAATCCTCTATGATGAAGCCATACCTTCTAGGTATCCTTCGGTACTCATTACCAGATTTACGATTCGGTTGTAGTACAATAGGATACTACCCTACAGGTTCCTCAGTTTGACTTAAAGTGCTTTGTGGTTTCTTGAACTGCGGACCTTCAAGATCTATAAACCCTCCCCACTAGCTCCTTCAATGATAAACAACTTTTATACAAGAAAGGGCGAATGTGTAGGATTATAATAATAATACCCTAAACTTTCTTTAGGATATCCCACAAACCTGCACTTGTCAGATTTTAACACCAAGCTTATCCTTTTGAAACCTTTTCACATAAGCTGGACAACCCCTTATCTAAACATACTTAAGACTAGGAAAACCCTCCCTAACCTTAACTTATATGGAGTCCTTGGGCCGGATATAGAGGTTACCTTATTTTATAGATATGCAGCCGTTTTCCTAGGGCATAACCCCAGAAGGATACTAGAATGTCGGTAAAAATAATTATGGACCGCACCAATGTCCTCACATGGTATAATTTTTTCCTTTTTAGATACTACCAATCCAATTATTGCAGTATCCTGACACGTCCATTATGAGAAAATACCATTTTGAAAATAATCTAGAAAGCTCATTGCACAAGTATTCCTTCCTCGATCTGATCAAAGAATTTTAATACTTTGTCAATTTGTTTCACTTTTTGAATTCTTTGGAACCTTTTCCCAATGATTCAGACATGTATTTTATCAAAATACACATATTCAACTCTTTGAATGATCTTCTCCTTTTCTTTTATTAGTTTTGTTCAATTTGCAAAATTATTTTTAATGTAAGATCCAAGTTTACAAAGTCCATCAAGTAATCTTCGAGTTACAAGTACAAAACATATATCATATAAGAAATAGAACAACAATTGTTCTTAAATATAATACCCAGAACCTTCCTTGTCCGAACCACGAAAGTAAAGAAAGTTTCTAAAGAGAACTAGAACATAATAACAACTTATTAACTTAATAGACTTGCCCGAAGGCACAGCAAAACTCTAAGTATTCTACGGCTAATGTAGCCAAACCATTGTATTCATTCCCTACACGTAAGATATACCTTCTCTTTGTTTAGCCTTCCTAATTCTGCTTAGTCATTTTGCATCGTATGCTTATTGTGAGATCTACAATACCGGTAACCAATACCTAAGTAGAACCTTGACTTACAAAAAGACTTATTTCACATCACTAACAAACACTATATCTGTAAACCGACAGCTTTAACTAAGCTTCTTCTGGTTAGCCACTACAAGATGCTCCGTATAGTTTCATTTTCTAAGTGTCCAGGCTTATTGTAGTGGAAAGCAAACTCTTTGTGCTATCTGCATCAGTTTTGTTCTTAGTGTCCTTAAGTATATTAACATTTCCTATATACCTTCTTTGAATTGTTCTTCTTTTAAGAAGATCCTTTGGCCCTCTTCCGCTTCCTGGAAGAATCATCTACCAGTAAGACTTCGTCTTTCTTGGTTGGAACGTGACTCTTTACAGTTTTTCAACATGTTTAAGCAACTCAGGCAGGCTGATATAATAGCTTGTTCATGTGGAAATTCACAACAAATTGTGAGAAAGAGTCCGAGTGTAGATTGCACGATCACAAATTCATGGGTCAAGCTCTCCATCCAATATAAAACCCAGTTGTCCCAATTGTTTAATCAAGATTGATACATTTTTAAGACATTTGTCTGTACTGTATTGTCATCGGTTATTGTAGATCGGAAGAGCCCCATTAGATATCTGATATCTAATAGTTCCTACTTTCATCACCCTTCACCTCCTTGAGGTGCTATGAATATAGTAGGAAGCATCCATAGTTTCATGCGTGACGGCTGACGCTCGTTAAAACTTATGGATGCGAGCAAGATGCATTGAGCCACGGTTTGGCATCATCTTGCCACTTTCTAAAAGTAGCAATCTCTTCCTCCAAAACATTGTCTGCAACTATTACAAGGGATAGACGTATTCAAGATATAAGATAGCTTTTCAGCCATGAGAAACTATTCTCAAATTCCCCCTTAACTAGTCCTGTGTTATTTTGATCCAGTAAATATAATATCTACAAATGCTCCGTAATGATTATAAAATTCCTGTAACATGAAATTATAATTTAACAATATTTTAGCATACATTCATTGTGTTTAATAACCAAAATAAATAAGGTCTATTATTTAAATTGGTATCTCCCACTATTTTTATCAAACTATATTTGTAACAACCCCCTTCCCGAACTAGGAAAGGGAGGTCAACAGCACGATACAAATACCTAAGCAGAAATAATCCAAACTAAAAGGAACATCTCTTCACACTTGCCCTTGAAACCCCTTGAATACCTGCCGAAAAGAAAAACACAGCATGAGCCAAATTGCCCAGTACGAATAAACAGTACAGAAATGAGAACCGAACATGAAATAACACAATCACGCTGAACTAACACTCACTAACAAAGCTGAAATGAATCAACGAAATCAAACTCAACTAAACTCAATACCATAGCTGAACTGAACTGATATTAATATCATAGTCGAACTGAACTGAACTTAATAACATAGAGTCGAACTGAACTGAACTGAACTGAACTTAAATAACCATAGTCGAACTGAACTGAACTGAACTTAAATAGCTAAACTGAACAGAACACAATAACATAGCTAGAAATAAAACTTTGAACTGAATAACAAATATCACAATAACATAACTGAACTGAACTGAACTAAATAACAAATATCACAATAACATAACTGAACTGAACTGAATAAACATAGCTGAACCCCCTGAAACTGAATAACATAAAAAGGCTGAATCGAATGGCTGATGTTTATTTCATACCGAGCTCAGAAATATAGCTTGTCCACATAGACAAGTCAAATAATGCCACATAGACAAATCAACCACATTGGACTGCAAGATCCAAATGCATGCAAAATCGGAAAGTGTGTTTGGCACAAACATCAACACTCTGCAGAATAGAACAGAAAACTAGGGCCGACCCAAACGCCTCTCACAACAAATCAACCAAATGGGGGGCCCCCCCCCCCCCCAACTCGCCCATCGGAGTCACAAAATAGAGATGCCGTGGACTAATCCACACCGCCACCACGGAAGTGTCATGTCTCTCGTGCCAAGAAGACATGCTTGTTGGTACTCCCACATGTGGTTAGCTCAAGTTACAACCCTATGATATCATCTAATAAAAAATATCAAGGGTCACAAAAAAAGCGACATAATACCAACAAAAAGGGTTCTAATACGCACATGCTAAAATCAAAAACGAATTGACACCAAATCTTCCCAAAATATATTAGCATTAACGTTTTCACAAAAATAAATTACTAGACATGATATTCCAACTCAAAGAAATATCAAATACTAGTCATATGTATCAACTCCAAAAATAAAAGAATTATATGAATTTCACAAGAAACAAATCATAGTGAAATAATAACGGAATTCAAAACCAGCAGAACAAAACGAATTAATTAAATTTCAACAAGAGTAATGCTGAAGGAGTACCAAATCCGTACCTGGAGTACGTAATGCAATACCCATAATTACAAGATGCAATTAGTTTAGGCTCGCTCAACAGTAATCTACTTCACCAAAATAATATATTTTATTAAATACTACAATATTAGTATTAATAGTTTGTATGCAAATATTGAACCCTCCATAATATTAAAGAGATACAAAATATCCTAGCCAAAATAATACCAAAATATTAATTAAACAAATCAAACTAAACTACAATATACTAATTAAAGTTATAACCTAATAATGACAGAAAATTAAATTGAAACAATACAAAAGAAAAAATATACGTACCCGAAATTATTGAGGTTCGCAGTCTGCGCTACGCCCACCGATACTGGAAAATTTTAACTAAGGAGGTACTTTACTAAAAAGTCCCTCTTACAAAAAGTCTTTCCCTTAAAAAAAAGAAAATCCTTATTGTTTAATAAATAAATAAAAATATTACTTTTTATATATATATGCTACTAAAGGAGAGAGAGATAGTAAAACGGACGATGTGGGAAAAGGAAACGGAACAGGTATTACAATATTACCTCTCATTATATAGTTCGGCAAATGTAATTAACAGATCTGCTAGTGAGAATAAGGATCCCCATTTCAAATGTATATAGCTTTGTTGTGACACAACAAACGATATATAAATAAATAGGTAGATTCAACTATTGTCACTTACGTCACTATGTAACGTCATTGTATTTTTGCCTCATAAGATTATTTTGATCAAGTGTGGACACATCCGAATCAAAATTATCCAAGTTAAATCCAACCTATCACTTTCATATATTAAAAAAAAAACACTGTCCTTCTCGTGTGACACAACAAAACCATATCGTTTAAGTCTATATTTTTTTGTTTTTTTTTTTTTAAAAAGCATTAAATTTTGATAAAACAACATATCAAAAAATTAAGATAAGCCTTGTGTGACACAAATAAACTCTATTATAATTAATTGATACTCACCATAGTTTTGAATCATAGCTAGAAGGCGACAGTTCGATAATTCCAAAATATCTTTGAACGCTTAGGACTTAATATACATTCTTTGAGGGGTTTGTTATTATTTGTCTCATCTTGTATAGCGCGCATCGCACATATATATATATATTTATAATAAAATACCCGTCATATTATTTAACATGCGAAGCATGATTTATAATATTAATATATATAATATATATATATATATAGTAATCAAGCACAATATAGACTACTATATTATAACCCGGATTGATTTATGGACTTTTATTTCAAGTTTGGGTTCACTATAATAGAGCCACCAAGTGAACCAAAAGGCCAAACCTAGGGTACAAGAAACTGAATATAAATAATAATTAATACATTTAAACACCAGGCCTCCATTTACAAAACGGGTCTTCCAAACACTCCTTGCTCCTTGGTCTCCAATTCTTCAAAATAATTTCTACACTAATCCTATTACCATAAACTATTTAAAATAAATAGAAAACCTTGATCAGCAGATTAAGTGAAAGTACATAGGGGAGGAATACATAATTTACATCAAGAAAAACTAGAGAAGACGAGGGTACGTAGACCCCATTTATAAAAATCCATTCATTCAAGCATCCTCCTAAAATAAATCCAATCAACACAATGGTCCAATAAGTCCCATACTCAATCTCTATTTATTATCATACAATATCACCATATTGTGATGAATGGCCCATAATGTTCTATATGTTTTGATATCCTTATGTATGGTTTTTTATTACATGTTTTATGTGTATATGGACTTATTAAGGTTTCTATCATTGATTTACAGGAGGAATTGGTGTTGAAAAGAGGAATTGGAGCTAAAAACAGGAAAAAGAAAGAGAATATTCGGGAAAAGCATGAGCTCACCATCCAACAAACAATCAATCGTTACTCAAGGATGTATGTTCTTTGGCTTGGAACATAGATTCTATTGTAGATCTTGTCGAGAGCTTCGATATTGATAGGTTGGACACGTCCCGTAACGCTTTTCTTCGGATCAAAAGTTATGACATTTTTACCAAACAGGGACATGAACTCTCAGATTTTCGGCTTGCCATATACACATCACAAGTCACTTCAAGGCCAATTTCGATCTTTCTTCAGCCTGTAAAATCTCTAAAAACTCAAATAATGAAAGTTGTAGATCTATTCCTAAGCTTTCCATATCATCTTGAATCCCGTAAATCTGAAGTATGTAAAAAAAAAAAATGAGAAAAGTTATGGCCATTTTTCCAAAGGACGTCGCAACAGAAAATTTTAGAGCGCGCCGACTCCGAAAATGGCTTTTGATTAGAGCGCGGGCGGTGCTGGAGCCTCTGTGGTTGAGCGCTGCCAGCGCTGAATCTAGTGTTATTGGAGGCGCTATCGGAGCTGAAAATGTGCACAGTATTTGATGAAACGCATTTTTTGAGATTTTCCCAGCAGATTTACTTCCTTATTTTTAGGGACTTTTGATATCTTATTTTTTCCCTTCCCATTCTACTGTAACTAGGATGTTTATCTTTATATAGGATATTATTATAAGGACTATAAATACATGATTTATAATTAGATTATTAAGGGGAATCTAACATCTACATCATCATCTACCATGGAATTCAAACCCAAGTTTTGATAAGATTAAAGTCATGTCCAACTAAGTATTTTATTTTCAAGTATTAAGCGATGTTGAACCTTATTTAAAAATTAATGTTTAATTAAGTATTCATTATTTATTTCTTCTTATATAGTAATTCATTCATGATAATTTTGATAGAATTGCATGAATGGTTATTAGGTTTAATTGATTTTGATTTTCTACAGATTAAATTGGTTTTAACTAATATCATCTGTTTAGATTAAGATATAGTATTAAGCAAACGATATTTGTATCTGATCATAAGTAGCAATTAATAATACTTGATAGTAGATAAGCTTATGGGAGTTATATTGAGATAACAGAAGGCAAGCTAAATAATCCCTGATAGTGTGATTATT
Organism: Aralia elata; assembly: GCA_034770075.1. NCBI lineage: Eukaryota > Viridiplantae > Streptophyta > Magnoliopsida > Apiales > Araliaceae > Aralia > Aralia elata. The sequence goes on from CM068382.1 coordinate 39,480,012, forward strand.
TGTTGCTTGGAAATAGTCTAATTCCTCTCTAATCCTTAAATGCTGCTGTTATATTAAATCTAGACTGATAGTTCCTAGGTTGTATGATTAGTATAGGGTCTAGTGGGGCGATTGTCACATTAGATTTAAAATCTAAGGAGAATTTCGGATAATTAGTGATTGCGGTAATCTAGGACTATTAAATTCATTGAAGGATAAGTTAATGTTTAGCTTGAATTAATTTGCCATAGTACAAAAGGAGATACTGAAACTTTTGGTTAATGAACTGGGAACTTTTAAGTCATTGGTTATTTTTATTTATTTACACTTTTGTTATTTAGTTAATCAACCTCAAAACCCCCCAATCTTTATTTTCATTGGTTTAATTAGATTTAGAAAAATAAAAGAATAAATAAAAAAATAATTCCACTCTCTGTGTGGATCAACTCCTTGCTTGTCACTATGAACTGATTTTTCTGTATTAGTAGAGTAGAAGTAAAGGATTTAATTTTGGGGTGTAAAACACAGCTCCCAATATGCATCAATAAAAAATTATTCATCTCACTGAAATTAAAAATAACATTCAAAATATATTGATATCATCAAATGGACAATTTAAGTTAATATAAAATCCAATTTCAACTCCCAATTAGTTATCATGGAAACCAATTCCAACTCTAATTATTAAACAATAAAATGTCAATCCCAATTAAAATAAACATCTTTATTTTAATCCTTTATCCAATCAAAATAATTTATTTTATCATAATTTTGAAAACTGCAAAAAAAAAGTAAAATTCAAAATCGGATTTTATACCAGACCTGGCGCGCCTCCGCGCCTGGTTCCTGCAGAAGATGGCGCGCCCTGCGCCATATCAGCATGCCCCGCGCCACAGGCCGATATCAGGTTTTTTTTTAAATTGCCAATTTTTGATGTTTTTTTTTCTCCAAAAACATGTTTTAATATCAACAATAATGCCCAATCAAATTGTTTCTAAATACATATCAACAAATATATGAATCAAAACAATTAATAAATTGCATAAAGTCCTGTTAGGTTTGTATAACGCGAACATGCCAATCAAATTTACATAAATAAAGGGGAAGCGCGATAAAATCAAGATTTTAAAATTTATATACACAACCAATCACCATGATCATTCTTTATGCACAAATTTTATTAATTAAACGAAAGAATTGGAGAATAAGAAGTATACCCTTGTAGAAGTTCTAAGCTTCCTCAGGTACAAGTTCACCTCCAATTCCTTCGCGTTCATCCTTGAATTCAACCGATTAAATTCCTTCTTTTGATCAACGTTAGCCACCCAAGTATTTGTGCCGGTCTATAGGTGATCCACCAATGAATAATACTTGATCGAAAGACGCATGGGTGTTGGCAAAACCCTAGTTTCTATCTCTATAAAAATTTGTAAGTACTCACCACAATTCTTTTCTTTAATGCAAGAGTGTGTAACCCTAATCTAATGATAAGACTTTGCTTATTTTTATAGATGTGCTAGGAAAACCCTTCCTTATAAACTAATTAGGATAGGGTTTCTATTCTACTAAAACTCTTTTAAATTAATTATACTCTTAATCCAATTAGGAATTTATGAGAGAGTACTTCAATTAATTAATTTCTAATCCCTATTAAGAATTAAATAATAGTAATAGAAATAATAAAAATAAGGGACTCCTCTTTAATAATTTATATTTAATATTTCCAAAATATTAAATAATAAATATTAAGCTATTTAATTTTATTCTATCTCCATAAACTAAATTAAATTACACTTAACTTATTATTACAAGTATGCCATTTACTTCTTAAATAAATATTTTTCTTTTGCGGTGTGACCCTTTAGGTTCTCTATATTAACACCGGTGTGAATAAATCAATTAGAACAATTCAAAAAAAAAAAAAAAAAAAAAAAAAAAAAAACTTATTTAAATAAATAAATTAAAACTATTTAATTCAATTTAATTAAATAATATTTTATTCAACAAAAGGGTAAGCCCCCTTAGCGATCAACGACTTTCCAGATCAAGTAATCAAAAAAGAACCTTTAAGTGAATAATTTAATGTACAATACAATCATTCTTCCATACAATGTCCTAATGTTAAATATTAGACATGAAATTACTGGTCAAGTCTTATTTTATTTAAATATATGTAATTTTCGATTCCCAAAATGCACAACTCTAATTAATGCAAATTAGCAACTCCTTTTCTAATTTTCATTCTACCTTGGCAAAGTGACAAACCTGAGTTGTCATTTATCGAATCACATAGGACATTCACATCTTTTATTAGATGTGGTAATTCTTTGGTTGATCCATTCACACTGTCTCGATGTACAACTTATTATACCCAATCATATCAACCCTTTGATATACCCTACAAGGTCTAAGGGACAAGTCAAAGTATAACTCATCAAACACAAGAGACCATGTTGATCTCAAGTCCAAGGATCACTTATACTACTATTAGTAGAGGAATTCATTATTGACAGACGAGTAAAACTGCCATTAGGTATTCCTTAGCGAGTCACGTTCAATGAACTTATTCCTCAATAAGCACCTACATACTTGCTTTAGGGTCTCCACACAAAATTGATTATGAGATCAATCAATCCTCTTTTTAAGAGCAAACAACGTATTGTACTAATCTATTCGGATTTCCACGAATCCCCTTTTTAGGTAGATCCAGACGATTAGGAACAAATTATAGTTTGTGAGCTATCTAGAATATAGATCTCAATAGCATGATCATCATCATGATTCTAAAAAAGCAATGCTTAAAACCATGGGTTTTACTCACATATTAAATAACAGCCACCATGTAAGATAAAGTTAAAATAACTTTAATACTTTTTATTAATAAATGAAATAAGATTATAAAGTAATAAGCGACAAACATATCAAATATGATTGACTTGTGTGCATACTACTTTCATTCACAAGGTCTCATCCCCAACAACCATATCACTGGGTTACCGTCTCCGATGCCATTCTGTCGGGTCTCGTCCCCAATGAGCCACGATCACCGAGTATTTGTCTCTGATACCTAAACCTTCGTCGGGTACTCATCCCCAATGGACGCATCACCGGGTATCATCCTCGATGCCCTCGCAAGGAATCACTGTCCTCCCCAATGACCACATCACCGGGTCACGTCTCCGATGCTTCGCTGTGTCCTCATCCCCAACGGACATATTACGGATTAATCAAAAGAAAACACTTTCTTTAATATTTAACTGTTTTTCTTTTTGAACCGTTTTTTTACAGTTTTTCTCACTTTTAGATCCTTAGACCCATCATTACCAGATTTTTTAGATTCTCGAAGACTATCCTAGCCCGTAAATGATGTTTTAGGCTTTAAAAAATGCTTTTTTTACTTCATGATGTATGACCTATTTATTTAGACCAAAAGGGACAGCGTTTTGACCCTCAAGTGCAGCAAAGATAGGAGTGGTGGGGCCCACCAGGATTAAGCCGCAAGTGCACCTGGGGCTGGCAACAAGCAGGTATAGTTTCGTTTGGGCTGTGGTGGTTAAACCCCCTCTTGGGCCCTTTTCTTCTTCGTTCATTCTCTTTGGCGTCCTTTGGTTTTCCCATCTTGGATTAACCCAAATTCAAACCCATATTCATCGTTCATTGTTGCTTCGAGAGGTTTTTGACACCGTCAATTCTGACTTCGTAACATTCGTTTATCCACCTTGCATAGTAACGTATTCGAATAACATTTGCGTGTTTTTTTAGCTTTCGTTTTCATTACAATTCGTATGATAGTAAGTTAAACTGAAATGTATCCAAAAATGTCTGCTCTAATTGACTCGTTAAAAAATATTTCGCTTCTATGCAATGGCATGTATTTTAATGTGCTAGGACCCTTGGATGTAAAAATTTTTCATGATCTGAGATCATTACATTTTTTCGTACACACATTTTTTACAAAATTTATCTATTTTAACTATGGAATTTTACCTTATATTCAAGTTCCCAATTTTTGGGATATTTTTATTAATTATTGTATATTCGTCGTGTTGATTTCATAGTAATGTATCAATTTGTAAAGTACTAGTGATTTTCTTGGGATTGTGCATTGGGTTACCTATAAATGGTCGTGTATGCTTTGCCATTGTACAGGTGGATAGTTCATATAATAGTGGATGACGTATCTGGCAAAATTTTTTTCGTAGAGTCCGAGTGACATGGACATATGTGCACACATAAAAATAACGTAGACTTGCTTTAATGCACATGCAGATCATGCATTATGTGATGACCAATATATTCGATAGTTTTAGGAATCTCCTATTTTAGTGTTCTTTAGTTTAACATGCATAAGACACTTTTAAACATGTAAAAATAATATATGATGTAAAGAACCCGACTTAATGAAGTAAAAGTGTATTATTTTCTTAATGATTATTTTTTTCTAAATAGTGAAGTGCTTTAATAGTTATAAATGATAGTTAAGGGTGTTAATTTATAAATTAATCTGATAAACAATATCAGTCCGGAGAATATTCTTTTTGTCGGGGAATATTCTTTCTGTCGGAGAATATTATATTCGAATACCGTCACGACTGCCGCTAGAAATAACAAAAATTTAGAGGGCCCCACAGTGACAATAATTTTTTGGGTCAATGATAGTGGGCCCCATAGTCGGATATTGAAAATGACAGTATTTTGTCAACTGTCATATCACCGGCAACTGTTGAACCATAGCCCGATAAAAAAAGAACAGTAAAACGCGTATATTCCACAGTAGTCAGCAGTATTTCACAAGCACAAACACGTGTTAAACAGTTATTTTTAAATTGTTGATTCAATAATTGAATAAAGTAGCAATTGTACAGATATTTTGATTCAATAATTACTAATAGATCTGCAAGGTACTTTTTATATTATATGACAAAGCACTGTAACTCATATTATATGATAATGATATTTTAAAACATTTATTAGAGCGATTAAAAGAGGAGTCTAACTTAGAGGTACCTAATTGAAATTGTTAAATTCACATTGCTATAGAACTATTGGTTCACATGAAGGAACTATTAGTTCACATGTGGGAACTATAGGGGAAGTTAGTCAAGATTGGATAATACTATAGGGATTTATATTAAAAATAAGAGGCAAAAGGATGATGATACTAAAGTATAATAAGTCGAGCCCTTATTGTGCAATTATTGAAACTTGGTTTTCCTATAAAATAGTAAGGAATATCTTCAGAAAAATCAACACACATTCCGTTGCTTATACTATCCTCTTCTAACCTGTCCGTGGTGGATTAACGCATGCCAGGATAAATATCCTTTTGTATACAATCCTTATTACTCTATGGGAATAACCTCTATGTACGGAAGTTGTCGTACCTGGTGAATAATCCTTTTGTATTCATTCCAAATTACTCTGTGGGAAATAACCTGTTAGGTTTGTATTAACGCCGAACATCAAATCAAATTACATAAAATAAAGCTGAAGCGCGATAAAATCAAATTTTTTAAAATTTTATACAAACCATCACCATGATCTTATTCTTTCTGCACAATTAATAATTAAACGAAAAGAGATGGATAATAAGAATTATAACCCCTTTTAGACATTCTATCTTCCTCAGGTACAAAATTCACCTCCAATTCCTTCGCGTTCTCCTAGACATTCCACCGATTAAATATCCTTCCTTTGATCAAAACGTTAGCCACCCACGTGTTTGGCCTCTAGAGAGTGAACCACCAAGGAATAATACTTTTGTTCACGAAGATGGGTGTTGGCAAAACCACTAGTTTCAATACTCTATAGAAAGTGTAAGTACTCACCACAATTTCTTATGCAAGAGTGTGTAACCCTACATCTATGATAAAGACTTCTCTTATTTATAGAAGTATGAAAAACCCATCCCTAAATCAATTTAGGCTTAAGGGTTTCTATTGTAATTAAACTACTTTAATTAAAAATTAAACTCCTAATCCAATTAGGAATTCATGTGATAGTACTGTCTAATAATTAATTCACAATCCCTATTAGGGAATTTAAAATACTAGAAATAGTAAATATAATAAAAAAACTCAACCTCATATTAATTTATATCTAGTAAAATTTTTTAAAATATTCAAAATAATGAAATATTAAGCTATTAAATTTATTCTATTCTCCATAGACTAAATTAAATATTACTTAAACTTATTAATACAAATATGCCATTTATTACTTAAATAACTATATTTCTTTTGCGGTGTGACCCTATTAGGTTCTCCATAATAAACCGGTAAGTGAAATAAAATCAATTAGAACAATTCTCATCATATTTAAATAAATAAATTAAACCTATTTAATTCATTTTAAAACTAAATAATAGTTTAATTCTACAATAAAGGGTAAGCCCCCTTACGCGATCAACGGACTTTCCAGATAATATAGATATCAAACATTTAATCCATAAAAAGAACCTTATCAGTGCATAGTTACCATACAATATCAAATTCCTTCTACCATACAATGTCCCAGATTACATATAAGACATGGAAATTAATGTTCATAAGTCTTATTTTTATTTAATTATATGTATTTCGATTTCTCAAATGCGCACAACTCTAAAATAATGGCAAAATAGAAACTCTTATCTAATGTCATTCCTGCCTTAGCCAAGGTACTAATGAGTTTTTTGTCCATTTATCGAAATCACATAGAACAATTCACAATCTTTTGCTAGACGTGGTAGAGTTACTCTTGTTGAAGCATTTCACCTATCTCCATGTACAAACGTTTATTATACCCAAGTCGATAACCCCTTTGTTATACACTAAAAGGCTTTAAGGGACGAGTGTCAAAGTATAACACATCATTAACACACGATACTAATGAAGAACTCAAGTCCAAAGAATCACTTTGTACTACAATCACTAGAGGAATTTCCCTTATTGACAAGGACGCGTAAAACTCCATTTAGGTTTTTCTAAGCGAGACACGTACAGTGAACTATATTCTCACAAATAAGCCACCTACATACTTGCAATAGTTACATGTCTCCACACAAATGAATATGAGATCAAATCTCCTCATCTTCAGAGAACCAAGCAACCGGTATGATACTGAAACAAATCCGGATTCACTTACTCCCCGTTTTAGTAATCTAGACGATTCAGTGAACGATTGTTAGTTTTTGGTGAGCTATCTAGAATTTAGGATCTCATTTAGGACAATGATGCACCATCCTGATTCAAAAAGCATTGCTCAACAACTATGGGATTTATTCACATTATTAAGTATAAAACAAATACACTAATGTAGATAATATAAAATGCCTTTAATAACCTGAGGATACGAATCTACAAAGTATATGGCTACATCATATCAAATATGTTTGGCTTGTTGGAAAGGTGGGTCGTTGTGCCAATATGCGGAAAGAATTCACATATGGTTTTTTATGTCGCCAGAGAGTGATTAATATGGATACCAATGTGAGCCAAGAGGGAGACAATAATCCTCTTATTTGTCCTAAAAAAGGGTAGTCATAGATAATAACTCGTCCAGAGTTAACGCCGAAATGTCCACCCTGCTATACTTAGCGGTTGCCACTGCGGGCAATTAGTCCTATGAGTTTGCCCAGAGGAACATAAACCAATCTAGGGTGGAGGGAAACCAAAGTCCCCGAAACAATAACTCCAAACCAAACACTAGCAGGAGGCTGGAGGGTCCCAGGTCCGTCCAACACCGCAAGAACGTTTAAAATGACGACAAGGGATGCTGTGCTGCTTCAGCCAGACGTGGGTCAGCAGGTATCATCCCTAATCGACACGAGAAGCAACAAAAGACAAAAAACGTCTCCTTAAATCAATATGTGTAGTTCGACTCTGGTGCAACTTGATCATTTAGTGTACTAGATAGCTTTGGCTACAGAAATTGTCAATGCCAAAGCGATAGACTTAGACATACCTTATAAGGTGGAAAATCGCAAACCATGAAATAATTCCCGTCATAAACCATATTATAAGAATTGTGTCGTAGAGCTAAAAGGACCACACAAACCGACCAACACCCAAGTTTCCTGTGAGAACCTCATTTCCCATACAAACACTAGTGGAATATTTGAATAATAATTTTAGGTCATGGATTGGCTGGTTGGAATTATAAAGTCAACATACATGACTTTCCAGCCAATCCAGCGTAAGCGCGTAAATCAAGTGTACTGCTTCATAGTCCAAAGTAGATGTTCAAAAGGGGTTATATTCACCTAAAAATGATCTCACTGACTGACAGTACATTGCAAGCAAAGAGATAGGCTTAGGAAAGGTTTTTAGTACAGGCACTTTGGCATACAAATTAGTAGATACACGAAAGGAAGGAGTAACGCTATATCAAATACCTTGTAGTTAGAGGAATTTTCCGGACGTTGTTTTCAAGATGACTTAACACCCGGTTTACCCGCCGGAACAAGGGAGATCGAATTTGTTTATTGATCTAGCGTGCCGGGTACGGCAACCAGTCTCCAAGGCACCGTACCGAATGGCAAACCTGTAGAGTTTTGAAGGAGTTACTTTTGAGCAGCTACAAGAACACTTAGACAAAGAAAGTACATACACACCCCAGTGTTTTCAACCTTGGGGAGCCACCGGTTGTTGTTTGTAGTTATTTGTAAGAAGAAGGATGGAACATTAAAGCGTTATGGCCATTGATTTAAAGAGAATTTAAATAAGTTAACAATAAAGAAACCAAATATCCTTTACCCACGAATAGATTGGATCTGTTTGAAACTCAGTTTGAAAGGGGGCCCGAATACTTTTCAAAAGATTCGGACCAACGATCGTGTTGTGAAATTTAGTTAGTCATCAATTAAAGGTTAAGAAAAGAAGATGTGCCGAAGGACAGCGTTTAGGACACGCTACGGACATTATGAATTTCTTGTGATGTCTTTATGGACTCACAAAATGCGCACGCCAGCAATTCATGGACTTAAGTGAACAGAGTGTATAAAAACCATCGCTTTGACCAAATTTGTCCGTAGGTGGTTCCACTATGATATTTTTAGTATACCTCTGAGAACAATAAGAGGAGCAATGGCGAAACACTTAAGAAGCGGTATAGGAGAAATTACGCAAAGGAACAACTTTAGGCAAAGTTTTCCAAGTGTGAAATTCTGGTTGGAACGAGGTCCCAGGTTACTTTGGGCCATGTAAATATTACACGAATGGAATAGCTGTAGGATCCAGCCCAAGAAAGAAGTCGGTTTGTGAATTTGGGAACAACCCAACAACTACTCCACCAGAAAGAAGTTAGTAAGAGGAAGGTTATTCTTCGGTTTTTTTAGCAGGGTATTATCCTGGCGTTTTTAATACAAGATGTTTTCAAAGATAAGCAAACCCGCTAACCAATTTGAACCTCGAAAAAGACGGTAAAGTACCGTCTGGACCAGAACACATGTGAAGAAAGCTTCCAAGATTTGAAGTATGGGCAACCAAGTGTATTATCTTTACCAGAATGATACAGGATGTCCCACGTTGTTTATATAGTGACTGCATCACACAAGGGGCTAGGGATGGTTGTGTTAATGCAACATGGGAAGGTGGATTGCATATGCAATCAAGACAAAACTCAAAAGATTATGAGAGGAGGTATTTCTACTCATGATCTTGATTAGAGCCGCCCTGTAGTTATTTGCCATTGAAAATTTGGGAGGAAAGCATTATTTGATTGACGGAGAGAAGTGTTGATGAAAGTATTATACAGAAATCAACAAGCGACAGAAAATATATTTTCACACAGAAGGAGTATAATTTAAATGAGGACCCAAAGGAAGATTGGCTCATAAGAGTTGATAAAGGATTTTGATTGTGAGATCTAGTTATCTGTCCAGGGAAAGCCCAACGAGCGTAGCCGACGTCATTGAGTAGTAGGAAGAACCAGCGAAAAATAAAATGTGATGTACTAAAAACGAGATGGTACTAATAAAGGAAGTTTGAGAAAACTTGGAGGGTCGATGGTAAAGAGGCTTCAGTTAACACTAACCCAAACGTTATATTGTCCATGGAGGATAAGTTCCGAACCTTATTGGATATAATGTTCAAAGAACTAACAGGAGACGGTATGCAGAATTGTCCAAAAAGTGTAATACCTGACATAACTCCATAAAAAGAAATTAAGTTCTAGATAGTGGATAAAGGGAGGGAGTACGTAGAATACGAAAATTAGAAATTTTGGTTACCTTCAGTACAAGAACAAAAAGACACAAAAACTGAATGAATCCTTCCACAGTTCTACAGTTCGCTGTACAACCAGGGAGCACAAAAAATGTAAATAAAGACCTGAGCCAAACATTTTTGGTGGTCTACAATCATTAAAAGAGGGAGATAGGCGGAGATGGGATAAGTCAATGTTTTAATAACGTTGTGTCAACGGGGTAAAGCCTAAAGCTGAAACCATCAGAAACCAAGTGGATTATTTACAACCCATCAGAAATTCCTTGAGTGGAAAATGGGAGCATATTACACATGGATTTCGATCAGTTGGCCCTTCCAAACACACACAAAAAGAGGGTCACAATGCCATTTGGGTAGATTAGTAGATACGTGCTTAATTAAACCAAAATCAGCTTCAATTTCTAACCCCATCCAAAATCAACTTCACAGTCTATACCAGATAGCCAGACTTTACAATCAATTGTAAATCATATTCTAGGACATGGTAGTCCCCTTGTTTCCATAGTATCCGAGACAGAGATCCACGAGTTTACGCTTCAAAATTTTTGGATAAGTGTCCCGAAAAAATTTAGGAACTCACAAGTTGAGACTAAGTTACAACCTTAAGCCATTCCCCACAAAACAGACGGGGTGTCAAGGTAGTGAGAAGAACCATCTCCAGACATTTGGAAACGACATAGTTGCGCTCTTCTGCATCATGGTATTTCAAGGGAAAGTTGGGAAGATCCATTACCTTTGGAAGAATTTGCATACCAACAATAGTTTACCAATGCCAGCATAAGGAAAGCCACCTTTTGAAGCCATGTATGGAAGAAACATGTAGGTAGGACGCCTTTATGTTGGGACGCAGGTTGGGGGAACGGTCAAATGCTTAGACCACGAAATAGTGCAACCAACCACGTAGGTAGTTTCGAGTTATACGGCAGATTACCCAGCGACACAAGATCGACAGAAGAAATCTGCTGATCAACATAGGAAGTTACAAGATTTCGAAGGTCGGTGAGGTCACAGGTTCTTAAAAGTAATCTCCCGTTGGAAGGGGAAAATTACGTTTACGGCAAGAACGGCAAATTGAGTCCGAGATTTATTGGGGTCCATTTCAAATATTAAGGAGGTATAGGAGAGGTAGCCTATGAGGTTAGTCCCTACCTCCATAACTAGAACATATTCATAACTTGTTTCATGTGTTCCTCGTTTACGCACCGTTCAAACCTGATTAATAAACACGTTATCGAATCACGAACCCATTCAAAATTCGAGAAGTACCCTTATACATATGAAGAAAGTCCTATTGAAATTTGTGAGGATAGGGAAAGAAACAAAAATTGCGAAATAAGATACCTTCAGTTAAGCTTATACTGGAGAAATCAGAATATTGAGGAAGCTAACGTGGGGAGCTCCTGAGAGGGTTAAAATGCGAGAATAACTAACCACATTTTTAATTTTTATTAGACTTCGCACAGTAAACATTACGAGGACGAAATTCTTATTATTGGGGGTGAATGTGATATTCCGAACACCTAATAAGATTTGGAAAATGTAAATTTACGTGTTTAATGAAATAAAATTTTCTTGATCTGACATTGTATTAACTTGAGAATTGTTGTATTATTATTTAAACAATTAGGTCAAAATAAAATTTTTTCCCGCCAAAGGCAGCTGTGTCGTAGACTTAAAACGGAGATAAAATTGATTTCGTCCCGGAGCTTGCCCGGCGAATTCACCGAGAAGGCGTTTTCGGGTAAATTTATTATTTGTAAGCTGCTGATGGCTTCGTGCTTGGAATTTGACACGAAGAGCTTATAAGTCCGTGCTTACCGAACATTAATATAATATATATATTAACATGAATAAAAAATTATTAAAAAATAAGTTCAATATGGCGTTTTTAAAAACATGTTAACAACTGAAAGTAGAAACCCTAAGTATGAAAACCCTATAATATGATAATAAATTGTCTGGAAATTAATTAATTAAAACCCTAATTAATAGTACAAAAATCTTAATTAATAAAAATTAAGGAATATTAAATAATGAATCATACTGTTAATTTTGAAATTATTAAGGATTAAAATTAAACCCTAAACGAGAAAGAATGAAACCCCTAATTTATAGGAATGGAAAACCCAAAACCCTAATTGGAAACCCTTAAAACCCTCAAAAATTTGTTTTCACGAAACACTAAAAAATGGAGTTATAAATCTTAATTTATGATAGAATAACTTAATTAAGGTAGTACAAAACCTATATTAACATGCCTAATCAATGATTAAACAAAAATCTAGGATTTTAATTAGTAGAGTAAATAAAGCAAAAATAAAATCCTAAGCCAATGAAAATGAAGCATAGGAGTGTGCAAGCTTGATGCATGACACACTCACTCCCGCACAAGTAGGTTGAATTAAGGCCAGGTCCATAAAGCCAAGCACAAGTTAATTGGCTAAGATATTTTAGGAGGCAAAAGGGGTTTGGGAAAATTAGCTAGGAAACCCTAATATGGTAATTAGCTATAAGAAGAGAATGAGATGCAGAGCTTTAAACCTACGAAATTGTGACAACCTATAACACTTATATTACCCGAGCCTAAATACATAGCCCTATAGCAACCACAAGCTCAGAAATCAGAAGCCCAGGGAAATCAAATTTTAAAGAAAAAGGTGCACAAAACCCTAATTTATGTTGAATCTTCAAGCCTTGCAAAATTTTTAAGTTTTAGGATGTTTAAGGAACTCCTTGTTAATATGTAATTTAGAGATCTGGGCTGGTGTATTAAAAACATGTTTACGCAAAACATCTAAGATATGAAAATCAAGCCAAAAGAACTCAAACTGTTCTATGGCAGTAAAACACATGCCACGAACAGTCTGACAAGCCTTTGTTTTTTTTTTTTGTTTTTTTTTTGTTTGTCAGAGCATTTGATCGGCTTAAATAAAATGTTTGTTTGAAATGTGTTTTTTAAAAGCCATGAATCAGTAGTATGCCATGTTAGCTTTAAGATCCAATTGGTTAGATAGAGAAAAGTTAAAATAGTCCCTTCTAGGATTGAAAAAGTTTATTAATGGGTCAAAGAGCAACCCATTGGACCGACCATTGTGGGAACTGATTTCTTGGTAAACCCAGAAATCGTATTGTATCTATGAAATGTCTGACAGTTTTATGTCAAGACCTTTTATGATAAACCCAGACATGACCTAGATGACATAGTTTGTGTAGTTTATTGATGTATAGTTGTTTGTCGTACGATATATGAACTTACAATCTCGAATCATTAAAACACCTAAACAATCCACACCAGCTAGAACGCAATTAACAGTCAAACGGTGTTGACCGTCATGACTGGAAGAGTCTTACTGGCGTTACCCAGAAACTCAAGAACCAGTCATGGAACGGGGTAGTTTTGGACCATCAAGCTTTTTAGATACATGAAATTGATATAATTTGAGGTGATGAGAATATGGTATTCCGTTATACTCTGGCCATGGCTAGGTATTAGAACAACAAACAAAAATCCAAGAACAAACATCACACCAGAAGAGATTAATTTGAGGGTCAAAACCAAAAGGTCAACTATTGGACAGTTTACCAAGTATTCTTCATTGAAGAAACACCTTTAGCGACGAAAATTCATAAGCCAAACCCAGAAACCCTATGATTCTATGCAGCACCGTGCGCTAAAGCCCTTTAGCGACGGATTTTTTTAATAAAAATAAAATAAAAAATAAATTAAAATAAATTAAATAAAAATATAGAATAAGATATATAAATAATTATTAATAATTTAAATAAATAAAATACCGAAAAATTATATATTTAAATTATAAAATATCATTTTTGATATTTTTATATATTCTGAAATTTTATTTTAATTTAATTAAATAATAAAATAATAAATTATGATAAATCATTTTATAATTGTTTTAATTATTTAAAAATGAAATTAAATTATTGAAATAAATATATTAATCATTTAAAAATGAATATTTAGGTAAATAAAATTAAATAATAAATAATAATTTTAAGTAAAATATTAAATATTGTTTTTAAAATATTATTTTAAGGATAAATATTAATCATTAAAATAAATATAAATAAGTATAAAAAAAAAATGGTATAAATGATAATTAAATCATTTATATATCAAATTAAGTTTTTTAAAAAATTTTTAATATAGGTAAATAAATTAAATTATTTTAAATGATAAAATAAAGTTATACAAATATTATTAATGATAAAAAAAATCATTTAAATAATATTACTATCTTTCTAAAAAATATTATAAACTGATAAATTAATCATTTAAATAATATTTTAAAGTATATAAAAAATATTCTAAATAACAAATAAATTATTTAAATAACATATTAGAATGTTTTTGAAAATTATTCTAAAAGATAATTATATCATTTAAAAACAATATCTCTAAACTTGTAAAATTATTTAAAAATAACTTCCAAGCATCTGAAAAATTATTTAAAAAATAATACCAACGCATCTAAAAATTGTTTATTAATAATAATTAAATTATTTAGACTAAAAATTTTCGACTTCCAAATTTGAAGTTTTTATCGAACAATCTATTGTGATTTAGCCATTAAGGCACAATCTATCGGAGATACCCGAATAAACGTTCGGAACCCTTAATGAAACTTGTTTAGATTAACGTGATACAATGTTTAATTATACGTGCCTAAAATCATGTTATTATTGGTATACGTATGACTACGTTGAGTTGAACCGAATTGTACTAAATTATAGTGAGCTACGCTAAGGACAAGTGTCCTAACCTTACTCCACATATATTAAGAAAGTAATTATAAATCTTTGCTATCAATTATTGTGAAAGTATGGCTTCCTTGTTCAGCATACACTTAAGAAATGAATCATTGTTCATATATTGTTTTTATCTCGAGCTAAATTTGTTGTGTCAAACCAAATTGTTTGGTAAGTACATCTATCCTAGAGTAAATGGAAAATGCCTTCATATGAAGGCCAAGAAATGTCGATAATATATTGACCATAAATGGTAGTGATGATATGTCAATACTTCTAGGATACTTGGTGAGGCTGATCACCTACCCCAGAAATCCAAAAACTCAAATGGTTAAAAAGTCTTTTAAAGACTGATAGAACAAAATGAAATGTTATGGTTCTTATACAGAACCCTCAGGTATACTTTGTTGGTATCTTTCAAATCAAACACAGTGTGTGTTTATATATTCAAAGGAACTTGTTAAGCATTTGTAGCTCATATCTTGCGCATATCATCTTTTGCATACCTATATAAATGCTATCCCTGGCACGACAGGGACTAACAAGTGGAAAAGCCATGCTTTATTAAGTTTTATTTCTGTTGTTGAATACTTAAGTTTTTTAAAGACTTATTCTTGTAATAACTTAGTATAACGAATGATGTAAACCGCACAAAAATGTTAATGTAATAAATTATGATCCTTTATAGTCATAGAATGCGTTATACATGATCTTTAAATTCCTTTAGAATAGTTTTGTACTAAGATAAATACAGTTGTCTTATATGAACAAAATAAACATCTGAATGAAGGTATCTAAAAAATGATGTTGATAGACCTAATAAGTTATGGGGTTACAACCTCAATGAGCGCCGGTTAAAAAAAAAAGGTGTCCATCTTTACCGGAATGCCCCCCCTCACGTTTTCTATGGACCAATCTTATCATTAATACTGTGAAATGTCAGATACGATAGGGAATATATGATAAGAAACAGATATACATAAGATATGAAATCTATATATCTAAGTGAGGGTATCCACAGCAACAGACAAACTCATCTAGAACCAACCCACCACCGTTCTGGCCTGAACTAGTACCTGTTATGGGATACTGTGAATCTTGGATAGATAGAAGTCATATATTATAGAGTAATTTACAGTTGAAATATAGTCACCACATGAGCACAAATTACTGCTACAGAGAGAGTAAAGAATTTGGGGGCGATCACATTAATTTTGTCTACGCAGAATACCGCATGACGATAGAAAATCCATTTGTAGATTACAAAAATTCTATTTATACACGTATGAAACTGAATCATTTCTTTTTGTAACACTTTAAGGGATATCTTTTATCTTCCACATTTCTCCATTTATAATAAGAAATCTCTGTTTATTACAAAAACCTTATTTTAAATGGATAAAAATCCCTGAAAATTTCCAAGGATATCCTAAAGAGTTTGTGCTTCATCTAATATCTATTATTCACCTTGAATCTTTCCTATCTCATTTGATAACGATATAGTTGAATCGTGAATATTTATTCTTGAATATCAATCTTGAATATTGACTCCACAATTAGGTCATCATGTTGGCAAATTTGGGTTACCCTTTCGATACAGGAATATTCCATTTCTAAATCTTGAAACTCACACCTATTCATTTTAATATCATTGTCATCATATCCTCATACTTAAAATATGGTGATAGTTATTTTTATTATCTCATTTGGCCCGTTAGTGCAAAGATGCAACTAGGCGTTACCTGATTTTGACCCAACTGTAGTAAAAAAAAAAGGAATAATTATGACTTTTTGGTGATAACAACCAAAGGCGTATGGTGAAAAGTTTCTCCTATTGGCCCGTAGTGCATAAGATGAACTGGCGTTTATGGCATGATCATGACCGGTGATAGTTACAAATATATATCTTTGGCACATAGTGCATAGAGAGGCTGTTGAAAATAAACTGTTAGATAGGTGTTACAGTGATAAAATCTGGTGGTGAACCTTTAACTTATATGAAGATAGTAGATATTATAATCTACTTTGAACTCTTCTAATGGATTGTTCGTTCCACTGCAGTTGGTGTTATTAAACAATTATAATATCTTTAAATCTCTGATTTATTTCGGTTGAAGTGCTAAAGATTAATTTTATTCTTTCATTATCTTTAGTTATGATATTACCTACTGGGCTATTTGTGCTCAACCCTTTTCCTTTTGTTTCCATTGTTCTCTTCAAGAAAAGAGAGTGTAGCGGGGACTAGCCGAGAAATGGAGTGATGGTCCGAGACAATAGAAGTATCTCAATACATTACTATTAGTGTGACAATAAGTGTATTGAGCATTTAAGATGTATTTGTATTGTGTTGTCGTATTTTGCACAACACTTATTAGTTGTAAATGAGAAAATTCGTATTTGTATTTTGTAGAATGTTATTGGCGACTCAAAATGGGTTATATGGACCTATTTTGGGGGCGTCACATAGGGCATACCTCATTCCGTGTCATTTGATCTTCGTTTAGTTATGGATCCGAACATGCCGAGTAGTTCTTCATCCCATCGTGCATCTACGGGGGTTCGTCCTCGTAGGACGGCCTCGGTTGCCCATCTCCATGAGTTACGAGACTGGCTCATCGTCTGGCAGAGTCTCGCATACGTCAGATCGACATTGACCGAGCTGATGCTGCTGACGTAGACGAGGATCTTCCGGAGCCTGGTGCTTCTGTTCTGCCTATTCGTAGTTGCGTATTTCCCGGAGCTCAAGTGGCTATTCCCGATCTCTTGGGCTTTACCTTGAGTCATTATCCATCAGCGTACTTATGCACTAATGAGGTATAAAAATTTGAGATGTTTTCTTCCCCCTTGATATTTTTGTCCCAAGTCGTAGTTGTATTAATTCTTCGTATTATAGGTCCCGGAGTTTACATAGCCTTGGGGCAATTAGTTTAGCATTTACTTACTTTATCAGGCCCTTCATGTTGACTACTAAGCCCAAGTAGACTTTTGGGGCTTGGAGGAGTTCTTTACCATAGCTCCACGTCGCTGTCCATGGGGTTATCTTCGAGCTTTATCTGAGAGATGGTTTCATCAGAGCCAGTCTCTCCATCTGCTGGATTGCGAGGTGATGATAACACCTTTGGACTGTCATTATATTACAGGTATTGAGTTTATTGGCTAGTAGGTTCCTTTGAGGGTTGATATTTCACCCGCTGCTATTCGTGCGTTGCTGGGATTCTTTCCACATGATCGGGCCTTCAAGGCCCATAGTATTCGTTTCGGTGCTTTGGCATTTGAGGCCATCAGAAAGGACTTATCAGAGCCATTTCCTGATGACCTTGTTGAGAGTGATTGACTTCTGCGACGTCTCTTTTTGATTATCATGAGGGATTGTTTCTTGACAAACAACTCCTATACTGTTCATTTCAGCATAGTTGGAGCCATCCGAGATGTTGATCGCATCGGGGATTATGATTGGGGGTCATTTACATTTGCCTATTTCCTACATGGCATGCTGATGAGGACATCCTTAGCTTAGAAACCCATGACAAAACCCACGAGGATCCATTGCATTTACCACTTAGACCCATTATGAGAGCTCGAGCTAAACGCTTCAAAGAAGGACTTAACGGGATTATTCATGAACTATGGAACGAGGTTGGATCAAGTACAGAGGTCATAGAGTTGGAGTCCAAGTGTAGGAATACTATAAACATGTTGCAAATGAAAGTGGCGAACCAGAAGACTAAAAGAAATCAGTTTACTTGAAAACAGACGAGCTCGCCCCGACGCCAATTCCTAGTTCAATTTCCGCACCCCGACGCCAGAAAACCAAGCCAAAAACCGCGCCCTGGCGCCAAGCCGGCCCCGACGCTAAATTCCAGGCCATTTTTGGTGCCTCGGCGCCCCCCCCTGTATCCAGTGTGCGATTTTGACTTTCTTGGATTACGGGATTCCTTCCCCAAAACAGGGCTTTAGCTTATTTTCAGTTCCTTGTTTTTAATAATGATGTTTTCCAGCATTTGCAAGAGTTTATTTTATTCTAGATTGTTCTCAAGCTTAGTATAAATAGGCTTCACGGTGTAATGGTTTAAGAACTTGAACTTGAATTTTTCAGCATTATCAATAGTATTGAGTTTGTTTCTCTACTTGTGGTTCTTTGAAAAATTCCTAAGTATTCCTTAGTTCTCTTTGGAGATTCATAATTGACTTATCATACAACCATTCATAGTTGTGTGTGGCGTCTTCTACTGCATCAATCGTCGATTGTACCAAGATTACCGCTTCAATATAAGCGAGGGGTCGAGGTGTTGTTGGCGTTCATCCTACGCAGAATTTATTTTGCAAGCAATTGTACCAAGATTACCGTCTACATATAGGCGAGGGGTTAATGGGTTGCAAGCTATCCATTCTATCAACTTGTTAGAAACGATCCGGCCGACAACCACCTCACGCAAGCGTGCCGTGGAGTCTATCATTTGGTATCAAAGCTAAGTTCCTATCAAGTTACTTATCTTTAAATTTTTATTGTTGGATAGTAAAAAAAAAGAAGAAAAAAAGAGAGTAAAATATAGAAAATTATTATTGTTGTTGCTATTGTTGGGATTTCATTTGAAAAGTCATATTTGGCAATTGTGAAATATTGTTTGCTTTCGTAGTCATAACAACTATTGTGTCTTGGTAAGCTCTTGTTGGATTGAAATTGGAAACTTGAGGTTATATTTGTGTGAATTCAAAAAGAACATATTAGAGAGAATTACGAGCGGAAAAAGGCAAGAGTAGTGAGATTATTAGAGGGTAAAAGCCTATTTGTGTGATATACGAGCGTTTCATAAATTGTGGAATACATTGTTTGAGCGAAACACGTAAGGGAGTGGTAAGGAACTTGTTTTCTACTAACCTTTGTTTTGTAGAGAATATGTCTAACTCAAGAGATAAGGCAATTGAAAATGAACCTTCTTCATCGAATTTTGACCCAAAACTCTATGATGGAAGCTATGATGAATGAGAAGAACTAGGATTAGAGATCTTAGCCGTAATGTGATAATGGATCCCTTAGGAGTGACCTCAAATTAAAGAAAATTGAAACCCTTCGGAATATTGGGTTCAAGAAAGGAAAACGAATAAAAGTTCTTTGTGAGAGACATTTACTATTACTAAATTTATTAGAGGATTTCATAATGAAATGAAATAAACTGTGGTGTTCTAATATAACTTTACTGAAAGTTAAAAAATCGGTCTTGCTTGAGTGTCAACAACTCTTTTCTAAAATGATAAATAATTCGCCTAATCAATACCTTAATTCCAGACTATTGTAGAAAAAATTTGATTGCATTGGATAAAACTAGGTTTATAGGTGAGATTTGATCAATAATTGTACAATATTGTTACTAGTTTGGACTATAAAGTCTAGGGATGGTCTCTTGCTAATATTGAGATCTCCAATCAAGATTTAGAACTAGAAATGTGTTGCAATGTTGCAAATTATAGGTTAGCTGCAAGACACGAAGAAAAAGTTTATAAAGACAATACAAAGGGTATTATGTATTGTTTTTCTAAATATGCATTTTGTGATGTTAACACTTACATAGTCCTTGGATGTGGGTTGGTTAAATTCGTGCCATCTCATAAAGATCAGCATTTGGTCAATGCTGCTTACGCATAATGGTTTGTAAGAGCAATAATGGACATCTGTTCCGACATTTATGTGAAAAATGTATGTGGAGATCCGCTCAATAGAGCTATCCAATACCAAGTGAGTTCTTCACAGCTTCAGTAAATCAAGTGCTAACGGGCCTCGGTATCATATGGTCCTACGTTTGGGTGGTCTTTATTACACAAAAAATAAGTGACAAGCTTACTGAGAAGGAAAATTGTCAAACTTATATTGAGTCTAATAGAATTAAAGCGTTTTGATAATTGTCAAGCAGTTATATTGCCAGACTAACCACAGAATCATGAACATGTTGATTCTGAAAATAGTAAATTTTATCCCGATTTATAAGATAAACACGCTCTTTGGTCTGATCATGATGTGATGAATGGGGGTCTAATGATACTAATTCAGCATCAAGGACATTTTTTGTCATCAAATTGGATGTAACATCTTATTCTTTGTTTTTGGTTTCAACAACAACATTAAACACAAAACTATAGAATTAGTAATTATGTATAACCCTCATTAACACGCCATAACATAATGCATTTATCATCTGTTAATTTCCATTTTATAATTAAACCGCTCCTTTGTCTGCTCAATTCATCAATTTCGTTATTTTGATATGCGTAAAATTTCCAAGATTTAATTATATATTCATAATATATTTTATTGTGTCAACTTTATATAATCCTAATTTCATTAATTCATTTACGACACCTCCAAATTATGATTGCGATTTTCCCTTTAAGCTTTCACATCTTATCCTACGCGTAATTTCATTACATCATACCCCTAGTATTTTTAGGAATACTCATCAACCTAAGCATACTTCCAATATCTAATTATTTAAACATGCCATACTTTACTGCCCCTTGATTTATATATATAATGAAATTTAATTATTATAATTTTCATCAATAATGATATTAGATACGACCATTACAAATTTTAGAAATTTATCTAATTGTATAAAATCTTTCCCATCTATGTTACATAATGACATAACCAAATCTTCAGTCATTAAATATCGTGATAATATCTGAAAGTGACATTGCCCATCATTATTTAGAGAAATACACTATAGATTCTTTTGCTCCTTTCACTCGGTTTAAGCTCTAATTTTATAAATGACTCCATTTATTTTCAAATTCGAATTACATCTTGGTGATTAATGATCACACTCCTTGTCAGATAAAGCTTATTCTCGCTAGTGTCTCTCTTTTGAGATCCCTTTTAAACGTGATTCTAAAATTTCTAACTAGATGTCTTCTTCTTCTTATACAAATTCCTTCTCATTGCGCAAACAACACTATCTTGATGTATT